>VWZP01008601.1:33905-54450 GCA_013396995.1 Dicaeum eximium | reverse complement strand
TCTCCTCGAGTCTCCTCTCCTCGAGTCTCCTCGAGTCTCCTCTCCTCGAGTCTCCTCGAGTCTCCTCTCCTCTCCTCGAGTCTCCTCGAGTCTCCTCGTGAAGTATAGGCACTGATTTTCTTCTTTTGAGTATGTTCTTCAGTTCATTTGGGTCATTTAGGAGGAGTATGAATGAATCTAATTTTCATAAAAATTCTTATGCAGATTTATTTAAAATCATGTCCCATATCAGAAGTTTCCTTAATGTTTCTGAAGCATGAGTCAGTATGCAGAATAAGGAAGATCTTTTCCAGGGTGAAAAGAAACCAATGCCATTTGGGGAAGAATAAATAATCAGAGAAATATCTCACCATCAGTCAGTCATCTAGTTTCCCAGCTGTGGTGTGAAAATCCTATAGGCATAAAAATTTTAAACAGATCCCTGAATACTCACTGCTCACTCTTATCAGCTCCTCATACTGCAGCAGAGTGCAGGCATTATTTCCCCATATTTTCTAATGGAGACTTTGATTATTTATTTAAATATCTTCTGCCAAATGTGCTTGAGGCCCGTAAATTCTGCATTCTTTGTGCTCACTATCACCGGTACATCCTTATGTTTGAGTTTTTTAACGTTCCCCTACGTCTGAGGTCACTGAGGTCATGTCAAGCTCTAAACCTTAACAAAGCAATTCTTCCAACAAGTATTTTGTCTTTCTAAAACCTGCACATCACTTAGAGCTTGTTAGCTGGTCTATGTTTCATGGATTAAATCACCTTTCTTCCTGATCAGGCTTGAAAGTACACAAAGATCAACCATCGAAGAACATCCTTTCTCAAGAAAATTTTAAAGCACATTTTGCAAGTCATTAGTAAATGCCACCTGTATGAAGTAATGCATAGGAAATAATAGTACTATCTGGCTTGTTTGCATCTACAAAATTGGATGCAATACACTTTTGTTTGCTGTTGTCATGGCATATATAAATATTGGCTGACCTACCCTGGTTTGTTTTTGGCACAGCTTCTTACGGATTTCCAAAAACTGCCTCTCAAACCTTGATTTATGCATAAATAAGACCTAATAATTCATGGGCACATTGAAAATCAGCACATTATGTTGATAGTTAAACAGTGACAATTTTTAAACGTGCTTAACAGGGCATATTTACCACATTTTAAATTTTTTTTTCTTCTTCAAACAAAATTTATAGCTGGATAAGCTTTATATTACTCAAAATAAAATTTCTGAGCAGAAAGACTGATAAAAGGCATCTCTATAAGCATTTTTATGTCTTTACTTTGACTCCTTGCTTTCAATAACCTATTCTGATATGATATGCAGTTGAAAAGATGTCATATGTTACTGGACGTGACTCTGGCAAAGTCCTGAAGTGATGTTAGTTTTGATTTGTTTTCTTTTAAACTGTCATGTTATTGGTAATATTTTTCACATTGGAACTAGATGAAGGATTTATATGAAGAGCTGTTTATAAATGAAGTGAAACAAAATTATGACTTTACTACTATTCTACATTGGCATTTAACTCAATTTATAAGGCATATATAAGAAAGGGTTGATTAGGGTAAGCACAATCAATTGGGAGAATCTTTACTCATTGTGTCATGCAGAATGAAGTTTAGTGTGAATTTCCAAAACTATAATGAGAAAATAAGCCTATAAATCTATATGTCTATATGTCTAAGGATATATAGATGCATAAATATTCTTGGGCAATAATAAGTTTACTGGTCTGCTGTGGGTTACATGGACTTATGGCTTAATTCCAGCCCTTTGAATGCAAGTCTCTTTGCTTGAATTTTCTAATACTGCAGAGTTGAACCACACTTCTCATTTAATGACACATCTTTTGAAAACCTGATGCAACTATTGTGTTTTCCTGAAAATTGTTGCCTGAACAAACATAGGCGAACCCTGAAAATTGTATTCATAGGAATCCCTACCATTTTTTTCATACATGGTTTTATTCCTCTCCAAGTCCCTAAAAACATACAAAAAATAGCATGATGACTACAGTCTACAGGATAGGTTTTGAAAACAATGTAGTCAGATGGTCAAGAGATTAAAGACTTTACCTTTGCTTTTACAATCAAAGAATTATTTAGTTTAGAAGGGACCTTATTAAAGGTAATCTAGTCCAAGCCCCTGCAAGCTCCCAGAATCCTCCTTTCTACCCTTCTTTTCTTCTCTTTTTCCAGTCACCTGTGACTTCGAGTGACTGCCATGGCTTCTTAAATATGTGAAGATTGATTTGGCAACTATGTCAGCCAATTCCTTCAAGACTCTGGCATGCGTCTCATTCTGATGTTGCTCACTAATATATGTTCAGGTTCCTCAGGAGGTTTGGATCTGTTCTTCTCCTTCACTGAGAGGGATTTTTCTTCCCCAGTCCCTGCCTTTCAATCCATCCCCTTGAGAGGTGTGGGGAGAGAAGCTGCTGTTGAAGACTGAGGCATAAAAAGTTATATACCTCAGTCTTTATCCATTCCTACCATTTTGCCAGTCATGTTCATCAAGGGCTGTATGCATTTTTGATCCTTGTTTTCAGGCTGACACGCCTGTTGAAGTTCTTGTAAATATTTGCACCCTTTGTGATTTGCAGCTCCAGCTTCACCTTGGCCTTCCTCATTCCATCCTTAAACAACCGGACTGCATTCTTCTATTCTTCCTGGGGTATCCTTCCTCTGCCTGTACATTTCCTTCTCACCCTTTTATTTTTCCAGCAGGTCTTGACTCAGCCATGCAGGTCTCTTATATTCCTGATTTCTTGCATCTGGGAACCAAGGTCTTTGGACCTCTGTGAAAGGTGTCCTTGAAGGTCTGCTGGCTCTGTTCCTCTCCTGTGTTCCTGAGGGCAGCTTCCCAGGGAGTCCTACTGATCAATGCCTTAAACACCTGAAAGTTTTCTTTCCTGAAATTTAGGGTCCTGAAATGACTCTTTGCCTGACCCCTGTGCTTGAAGGCTGTGGTGTGCTATGGCTGCAGCCCAGGCTGTCTCCAGTCACACATCTCTGCCCAGCTCACTCATGCTGGTCACCATCAGATCCACATCCCCTCTGCTTGCCCTGACTACTACCTGGCTAAAGACATTATCCTCGATGAACTTCAGGAGACTCCCAGATTCCCTATAGCTTGCTGTGCTGCTTTCCCAGCAGGTTGCTGTCAAAAGCTCTTTAACTGGAAAGCTCTTTAACTCATAATTGATTGTGGTATGTCCATTTATTTATTCCTGAAATTTAGAAGATGAAGCAATTCTAAAAAGTAGTTTGTAGTGTATATGCAGTGATGCTGAAATTTTCAACTTGATGCATTTATGAAAGGGACTAGGTGAAGTAGCTGTCTGGGATGACAGGGAACAGGATGCAAGAAAGAGATTTTTTCAAGCCTCTATGTCCTATAAAAGAAATTCCCACAGTTTAAAAATTAAATCTTTTTTAACATAAGTTTTGTATTTAGAAGTGTAAAACATTTTCATGTTCCCTCATTGCTTAATCAGGGAAGACTTAAAAGTTTTTATTATTGCAGCCATTTTACTCTGTGCACTTTAATCTCATCCATTAATGTCTGGCTTGTTAGAATCTTTTGATATGTTTGAGGTATGCTTTAATGTATCAAAATTACAGACTAGTTTTTGTCATCTATATATTTTTGTAAGAACAGTCTGAAAAATTTGGTATAGAGTAAGAATATATTTAAAGAAACCATAAAAGCCTTATATAATTAAAATAATGTAAAATTACTTCTTTTAAAAAAAGATCATTAAGAAATGAATTAGTTCAACTGTAGCCTGGTAATGCTGTCTGCAAAATGTATATTTTGATGTTAGACACTGCCGTTACCAGGAGAAGAAATATGTTTATTTGACTGTTGAGATGGTGCAGTTTATTTCTTACATTTAAACAAAATATGAAAGATGAGAAAGTCATAATATCTCTGTGGAGATTGAATCATCAAAGACCATTGCCAAAGCGAAAGATGCTATAGAAAGATAAGCTGATTTTTGCAAGGCTCTTCCCTTTTATGTAGCATTTCATGGTCCCCATCAAAGTCAAATTCTATGTGGTTTTGTGTTGACAACTCTCACTCTCCTGGCAAGGAGGTAAATGATAATTAATGTGTCTAAAATCATACATTGTACATATGAATTAAGTTATATACTCTGTGTAGTACTATATATTATGTAGCTCATTGTATATATGCATTCCTACAGACTCACACACATGCATATACACACAGAGCCAAATTCAAAAGACAAGTATGTGGCAACTCTTTAACCTGTCTTAGTCTGTCCAGCTTTTCAATCCATCTTCACAACAGTTTCTAGAAAACATGGAAGAGTTCCAGATGCTCAGGTGTCCCAGCTATGCTGGAGGGATGAATTAATTTTCCACCAGAGACTAGAGGGATATGGCTTATCCCTAATTACTGGTGTACAGTGCAGGTGAACACTTAAAAAAAGGTTAAAGAAATCCATGTGGAAATTGCAACAGCAATTGTTACACCTTTTAAATTCCCTGACCCTTTATTATTCAGCTTCCTTTTGTCAATCTTTCCTGCTAGCTTTATTGTAAGAAAAAGATATAAATGACCTGTTAAGAGTACCTACAGCTTGTCAGGGGCAAGTCAGAAGATTTTATGTAGTCTTGTATGCAGCTGAAAAAACATAATCAGAAAAATATATTTGTAGTTGTTGATAGCTGGACTTACAAATGTTACTATAGCAGTGTAAGTGCTTTCCCCTGCTAAACTAGGATTTTTTGCATATGTGAAGAAATTTTTTTTGCATGGTCATCATATGAAAACTTTTATTACAACACAGTTGAACAAATGAAAAAGAAGATTTACAGGAATTAGTATAATACAAGGGAATTTTTTACAAATTTGCAACAACCCCACATAAGTTTACTTATGTACTTTTGTGTGTTTATTAATTTTTTTCCCTTTTATGATGTTTAGTGTTCTCACAGCTAGTTTTAAAGTCTTTAAGGTAGAATCCAAAGTTACTTTTAGACTTGTTTGAACCAAATGATAGTTTGCTTTATTTGCTTGGTTTTTTTCAATCTTGTATCAACTACCATGTCTAAAATAGAATTGGTGGTTGGAAACAGAAATTGAGAGAAATGGTGAATACAGTTATAGGTAATACCAAACATGAGAACAGAGAGTTTCATCTAAAAATAAAATCTTATATGCAGTTGTAAAAATATCTTAAGGTGTAGTCTTCAAAGAATGAATATTATGTTCACTTCCTAGTTTGCAATATCCCTTAAGTTAATTAACTTTAAAATTTGCTGTTGCAAATATTTTCAATGAAACTGAAGAAAATGTCAATCTGGAAATTCTGTCTTGCAAATGTTATCTCAATTATTTCAGATTATAAAATGTGAAACAGGATTCTCTAGATCTCAGTCATATCACATTTGTTCAAAAATTTGTTGTGTAACATATTCTGCATACAGAAAAACAAAAATATGCATAATGCTAGTTAAAGAAGAGAAAAGCCCTTGATGAACCTAGAAAACCAAAGAAAAAGACCACAAAGGACTCTAAACTGAAGAAGAGGTGTGTCTCATATTACTTTTTGTGTAAGACTTCAACACAGGGTTGGTTCACTCTCCTACAAGAGCTCCTGGAACATATGGAAAAGCCCTACTCACTCCTTTCAGAATGTTTAGAGATAGGAGAGTTAAGGGAGTGATGAGTAGTGAGAGAGTGGAGAATAAGAGAATTGTTTTACATTAGTTACACCAGGCAGGCACTCTCTAGGACTTGCTGGAGCTGAAGTAACAATTGTATTTTTAATTGAGATTAAGGGTGCCTGGAGGCTTAGAGATGAGCTGATGCAGCTTTAGTGTGTAAACAGCAAGATATTTTTAGCACGTATTTGGTTTCTCACAGAATTTTTCATGTAAAGATAAAGGTTCCATTTTTTCATGAACTTAGATTCAAGCACAAGGTTCATTTGTAGAACAAGTTTGTATGGAAAGAAAGTGTTTTTCTCATGTAGCAAAGGATCAGATTGCTTTCTTCTGTGTCAGAATAGGTGCACTGAGAGTGAGTAACTTACTGCTTCACATTTAAACCACAAGGGTTTGATCCTTTTTGTGCCCTTATAGAAGAAAAGCAACCTCAAAACTGACAGAGGACTGCCTCCAGGCCAGGCCTTAGTTAAAGGTGCTTCCAGACAATCTGTGAGGAGTGGTTGGGATGGGTGATCACAATATATTCAGGGAAGATGCAGGAGGGTCTGAGCTGTGCTGCCCCTGTTGCAGCTGTGTCCCAGAGGTAGGTACCTCAGAGAGCTTGGAGCAGGTCTTGACTGCAGCACAGGTACACTTATAACTCTTGTATCAGCACGGAACCTCTGTGATGTGCATTTGCACTTGTGTCTCTTGGTGACTTTTTGCCCCTCAGTGCTCTCTGCCCAAAGTGAGCAGTGCCCCTGTGTTGTATCGGCTTTGGTCAGCAGAAAACTTTGGGCACACCAGAGGCATCCTGTGTTCTCAGACCCAACACTGAGGAAGGATTCTTTCTTTTCTTTGCTGTAGAGTGACTTCATCCACCTGATATTTATGATGTCTACATTACCTTCTATTTCTCACTATGAGATAGAAAGAACTATAAAGATAAGCAGAAATATGTCAGTATTAATTTTACATTCAAGCTGCTAATTTGGAAGCAAGTGTTGATGTGGGACATACTTGAAACATCCTGAATGCAATAAATAAAAATAACAGTCCTGCTTCAAATGACATGATTGGTGGTGGCTTTCTGGTGCATAAGTACTTGAGCTGAAGTTTCAAGCCTAAATTTACACATGGTGAGATGGGCAAAGGAGATTGCTTCTGTGCACACCAACAGTGATTAAAGAGGGAAAGTGCTGCAAGAGGTGAAACAATTTTGAATGGGACTTTTGAAGACCAGCTGAGAGAACAGGATGGATTTAATGATAATGACAGCTGATTATGTATGCTTCCTCTACTGGAAAAGTATTTAAAATCAACTATATTTAATCTCATTGACCTTGTATTTAACTCCAGAACTTCTGGTGTTTCCTGGCATGCTGTATGTTACAAACAGAATCCAGAATATTTTTTATGCTTGTGCCTTTCTTTTGTTTGAGCCATTTCTATGAAATAGCAGGGGAGGAAAGTGAAAAAAGATACAATATATCCTGAGGAAATAACCTTTCTAGTTCTTTTTCAGATGAAAAATTGATAGAGGAGTAATGTAATCCCACCTAAATAAGATCCAAATTTATACCCTATAAAATGAGAAGGAGGTAAAACACTAAAAATGCCATCATTTTCTTGTTTTGCAGAATATTTAAATGGCTGGAGATGATTTTGGGATTCCTGACCAGTGAATCTAACATGTGGGAGGGACGGCAGACTATGAATTGCAGCCTTTGGCTCATCCAGACCTGGAAGATGTAAAACCCGAAAATGAAGGCAGGCAAATTTTCCACTTTCTACTTAAAAAAAAAAAAAAAAGGTCAAGAAAATACTTCTGGACTCTTCTCCTATACTTTTGGACAGTTCTCTAACTTCTCCGACTCTCTGACCTCTATTATGGTCTTTGAAGACATTTGTGGTAGTGCAATGGAAGACTGGTACATGTAAATATTTAACTGAATTAATTAATTTATTAAAATGATCCCATTATAGCTCAAAGTTTTCTCAATACTCTTAAATATTAGTTCACCTGCTCAAAACAAAGCATGAAATTTTATCAGTTATTGCTCTGGATCTTCATGCTGTCTCAGATCCTGACATTGCTAAACAATAATGCTGGAAAAAAAATGAGTAGCGACAATAGGCAGAAAACACAAATAATAATTTTTCACAGCAGTACAGGGCATACAGCTCTTTTGAAGCTCTGCTAAGTCATTACATCACCTGTGCTTAGCTTCAGGTCCCTTCTTACAGAAAGGAATACATACATGGGAAAAGTTAAAGTGTCAGAAAGTTTGGCTTCACTATAAAAACCAACAAACATGAATGACAGCTTTTCTTGATCATTAAAATAAGACAAAAAGCCATTCCTGTGTATACTCTGCAGGTTCCTTCCATTATACAGCATCTGTCCGGGAAATGAACAACAAATTCTTTCCTTTATTTATTTTTTTTTCTTCTTTTACTATCGCAATTAACAGTTTCTCAGCTTTCAGAAAGAAACTCCATCTCTTCTTTCATTAGGACTTTATATGAGAATACCTGCTCACTGGAAAATGGCCTTCTCTCTGCCTGGTGCTTGCCATCTGAATTAGCCTATACCTTACATAGGAAGCAAACTCCAACATTTAAAAAGTGTTTTTAAAATTTTTATATACAGTGTTTCTATTCTAGTGGCTGAAAAGCAATGTTTTGAAACGTACAGTTGAAAATGTTTTGTATCAAGCTGAGTCTTACACAGATACACTTCATTAAACCTGCAAGACTTTCCTTCTTACCCCATTAAATTCTGTTATCAAAATTGCCAGTCTGTGGCTCAAAGTCTTAAAGTTATACTGTTAATAATTGAGCAGTTTCTTTCAATACCAAGTACAATTTAAATTGAAACAAAGTGATTTTCTTTGCCAGCTGTAAATCTAGTTGTTGGAAATGGTCCCAAAATTGCAAAATATCTTTCTATTTGACAAGCATTGAGAATCACACCGTGATTCATCTAAGCAATAAAACCAAAACAGAATGGAAGTAGCAAAGTGTCAAGAAGAATGATATTTAGAGGATTAACCATAGATAAGTAAGTCAGTTAGTTCTACTCAATATGAGTGAATAACAGCTGTATCTTGAACTTATTCAAGCTTTTTCAATCAGACAAACAGATAGTTGCCAGTCTGTCTACGTCAGATTTTACCTTTACTGACAAATATGAAGTGAAAGAACAAAGACAACCTCTCTGGGATTTAAGGATGGGAACTCTCATGCATTAATTTTGGTTCCCAAAACATTAATGTGCTTATATCTTTTCTCCCATTGAGAAAAAAGATTAGTTTCTTTTTCTAACCCTCAAATTTGGCTTGCATTTCACCAACAAAAGAGTCCATATGGTATTTCAAATCAGATTTTAAAATTTGTGTGAGCTGACCTATCCAAGTGGATAGTAACCATCTGGACTTCTCAATAAGTCAATATGCATCAAGCAAAGAAACAGAATTCTAAAGGCAAAAGGAGGTGTTTTCAATCACTAAGCTGCTTGACCACCTTTTAGTCGAAAGGCGTTGAGTTAGAATTACATACTCTATACTTTCAGTGAACCTGGTACTGAAATATACACTATCTGTTCCAGTTTTGATATAGCCATGAAAGCTCCTACCACTGACACAAGTTGTCCATCACAGTCAGCACATATCTCTTGTTGTTGTAAATGATCTGGCTGTGTTATTGCCTTATTGATTGCCTTACTGGAGTAAGCTGGTTTCTTTTGAGTAATATCGAATTGCCAACATGTTAAGGTGTCAAAACCAATCTCTCTGAGGCTAATGGGCATGTCATTTGCTCTGTAAATCCTTCAGAGAAGATCCACTAGTTTGGTGCTGTCCTGGTTGGAAAACAAGTTGCCCCCAAAAGATGACATGACTATGACATGAACTGTGTGTCCACAGTGAACAGTACAGGAACAGGATCTGTTATTTTTGTGCAGTGTGATGCAGCAGTTCTAAATACATGCATTGAGGGGTGATGGTACTAGTTATTCCCAAAGTTATTCCCAAAGTTATTACTAGTTATTCCCAAAGCCTACATGATTGTGTTGGCAAAGTGTTAGACATCATCTAAGGTATCCTATACCCTCCTAAACTTCTTTTCTTTTAAAAATGAAGGGCAACCCCTATTCTCTGTGAGCCTGAATGATCAACAAGATCATGAAGTGCTGTCCCAGAATAGGGAAAATGTCTGTTAACAATAAGTAAACTGTAAGGTTCTTCTGTGTTATTTCTTGTGATGGTAGAGCCAGTTCAGTTATACTTAGGAAAGAACTTTAAATGTTAGTTGGTAGCTTTCACTTAGCCAAAATTCAGTGCATTAAACAAAGCCTTGTAGAAGATTTTCATAGCCTGCCCTTCTGCCAGTTACTTCTTTGTGATCTCATGATTCTCCCAACTCTACTTGCATTTTACAACTGAAGCGTTTCAGACTGAAAGAATTTACAGTGAAATGCAGTGGATTATGATCCAAAGAGTGAGCAGAACCACCCTGTCCTCAACCTCATGGCAATTAAGCTACACTGAGTCGCAGATAACCATGATAACTGCTCTCAAAAGCTGAAAAAACCCCACCCTGAACTAATGTCTAAATATAAATTTTAAAGCCTGGAAACTTTGTGATGTTTTCACACTCAATGCACACTAAGTAAAAAAGGCAAACTCTATAAATGGGCTGTTAGAACTGAACAGAATAGAAGTTAATTATTTGCATTTGTCCACCAGGGCACAGCACAGCACTTTTCTGTGCTGTTTGGATTCCTGATGTGTTTTGAAAAATGATGGATGCTCCAAATGATTTTGTTCCTCATATTGGAAAAAAATATTCTTCTAGATCATCTGTGGGATGTTACAACCTCTCACCCACTATGAATTAAGGAAATGGTTCATTTGTTGGTGATGAAAAGCTCTCCACTGTTTTTAATTAGATTCTTTGTTAATGAGTTTCATAATATCGCTGTATTTTTGCCAACTTTCTTGTTTTTCCTTTTGTGGTTTTCATAACACCTCTTTGGAATAAAAAAAACCAAACCCTTCTCAATAGTAACTAAGGTGAAACCTAGTTAAAAGTCTAATGTTGAGACCCTAGATGCACATATGTTCAGTGATTGATAACAAGAACTTGAGTTGACTTCTGATGCTCTGCATGTGGTAAATGTATGACTGGAGAGGGACCACAGAATCAACACAGGAAACTCCTTAGACTTTCTCTGAAAAATTGGGCAGTGTTAGCTGCAAAGAGAGGAACTGGTAAGGAAAATGCATGTCTGGGTCTAGATTAGATATGGGCTTTGTGTTTTAGGTTGTTAACCTGCATAAATGTAGTCCTGGCATATTTCATTTTCCTAAACAAAGGGATTTCTACTGTTCATGAAAAAATTATTTTTTAAAGCTAATACAATAAAAAATATTAAAATAATATGTATTTTCTCTCCCTGATTCTAATATGTTTTTTTTTCAAACAGTATTAGGGACCTCATTACTGCCCTTTTTACTGAATTCTGGGCCTGCCACAAGATATTGTTAATAAATGTGGAAACTTAAGGCATTACAAAAAATCAACTTGTTTTGGGGGTAATTTTAAACAAGTTCTTAACTATTGTGAGGTTTTATTTGAAAATAATATTTTAAGATCATAAAACTGTGTTCATACCTCAGGTTCTGAGAATACAAAAATGTTCATATCCTCCTGCAACAGGTGCAATTCAAGAAAGAAAGTTTTTTGAGACATTAAGCAAGATTTGCTGAAACAACAGAAAGAGGGATGAGCTAATTCTAGCTTTGATGAAGTCAGAGAGGTAGAGAAGAAGGTACAAAGAGATCTTAAACTGTGCATTCAAGATCCTTGAGAGAATAATTAATAGAGGCTTTGATGAGACATGAAGTCTAGGCTGTGTCTAGATGGCTTTGAATGACACCCTTTGGAGGGTATGTGAGGTACATATCTGCTACTGCATCAGCTAAATGGGCAACTGGTAAATTTGAATATGCCATTGGTAGTCAGCACTGAATTCCCAGTCATAAAAGTCAAAATATGTATACAAGCATTTTTGGCAACTCGTTTCACAGAGGCTCAGAGGCTGAAGTGGAATTTGAGGGGAATAGAGATTCAGTTAAATGAGATAAGCTGTATCCATGAAGGACATGGTCGGTTAAAGGCAAGTTTTTAAAGGATTTTGTAACTTTATGGGAAATCACTTTAATGATTCATAAAAAATACATGAAATATGATAGTGTTTCATACTGGTGCCTAACCTTGCATCTGTGTTCTGAACCTTTTCATCCCCTTTGATCCAGGACAGGTTTAGAAACATCATACTGTGAAGGTAACAACCAGTGAACAGGGGCATGATATCATGAAAAAGTAATGCCAGGAGGAGGAAATAGAGATAATGGTCAGGTAATGTTTTTAAGTGATGAAGTATAACTTCTCTTCCTTCTAATACATTTTATTCAACATTTGGGATCTGACTGTGACCCCTTTCTAGTTTTGACCCTAATGCTGAGGCTGAAACTAAAGATAAAGCTCATTGCTTCACACTACAGACATATGTTGTCTAAAAGCCATTAACTTTATGTATCATCTTTCTAGAAATACTTTCCAATTTATGTGGAAGATGTTATGAAAATATCCTCAAAGTTCAGGAGCTGACTTCAAGCTACCTTTTTCAACAGTTTTTCAGATGAGTTGTTGCTTTCTCAATTTATTTTGTTCTTGGTCTCAAATACATTTTAGTCCAAATTTGTACCTAGTCTTGATACAAAGGAAGAGAAGGGGAAGGCATTGACACAACCTGTCATTGGCACAAGGAAATGTGGTCATGGGCACCTGATAAAATCTGAGTTAACTGCTGGTAACAAAATCTCCTGTTCAGAGGTTTTTGAAAAACCAAAATGCAAAATACATCAGAGACACTAACGAAGACATTCAGGATATTTTATTCACTGTTTTAAAACAGGTGTCTTCTGGCAGATCACAATTTTCTCAGAGGAAATAAGGAAAAATAAGAGGATGTTCTTTGGTGCTCTGAAGCTCAGTGACTCACTGGAAATAAAATGTTCTCAATGACTCACCGGGTTGGGCTTTTACTCCTTTGTCCTGTATCTACAAGCAACTTTAGAAAATTCATAAAAGTCCTTTTTCCTTCCTCTGTATAGCCTGGGTTGAATTAAAATCTCATTGCAAATGAGATCTTTGGTGTCTCTTTCTAATTATTTCCAGATTTTCAGCAGTCATTCCCAGCCAGCTTCTGTTACTGGGTGGGCCAGTATAAAACAAGGGGATCCTGCTCTGAAAGGGGGCGATGCAACTTCAGCGTGGTGTGAGTGCTGTACTTTGGTCCCTGGAATTTCCACGGTGATATGCTCAGTTAACAGCTGAAAGCATATGTCTTCTGACTGCCCAGCCTTGATCAGGGAGCTAAGAGTTGTACTGGAGCCAGTAAGCAATTTTAATAAAAAAAGCAAAGTATAGAACCTCTTTTTCTCATGGTATAATTTGCTTGATAGGATTAGCTAGTGTGAAAAGAAAAATTAACTCGTTTGTGTTAGCAGAGGGATGTGTAAGTATTGTGCATGTGCAAATATTGGCAGTCAGAGAAACCTTTTGCTTAGGAATGGAAAAAGCTGTTCCCATTTTAGACTTCTGTGTTGGTTAGGCCTACCCTTTCCATCATATGTCATACTGGAGGGGCTCAATAAATCATTGTCATCAGTTAAGTCTTTAATTCTTTGTGGGTGAAAGGGAAGGTAGCCTAGCACCTGGTATCTGATGTCTCCCCTGTTGATTGTTGGACCTAGAAATATGAAAGAATTGGTGAATAGTGTGACAAACTGTTCTTCTTTTCATTCTAATTGATCTCAAAAGAGAAGTGTCTCATGGTCTGCTGTGGTGAATGGTCAGTGCTCCAGGGTTCTCAGAAGGCTGAAAAGGAGTATGCCTGCCTTTATCACGTCCTGAGAGTTACCTAAAAGCCAGGCAAACACAAAGGCATGAAGCACTCAGGTAAGAGCAAGGAAAATATGATCTTGTGTCCTACTTATCATTACTGTTTACCTCTCTGTCATTTGTAGTTAAATTTCTCATAACAGGTGCAAAGGACTGAGAGCAATATGCAGATATTCACTACAAAGAGTGTGCAGAGAGTAAAGATAAGGGAAAGTAGTTACACTATTTTATTTCTAACACACACGCACTCATCTCTGAGTGCTTATATTGAGAGGTACAGCACACCTGGCTGGTTGAGCCAGAAAAGTCAGTATGTCATGGGACTTGATGAAGAGGAGATCTGGGCGAAGTGAAACATTCTTGATTTGACCTCCATTAGTCAGAGGAGGTGTAGTAAACAGAGAAATGCATAATTTCAACTACATCATACAACAATATAAACTGAGATGCAGCTGAACAGATAATATGAGGATTGTATTCATTTTTAAAGATTTAAATTCAGATGTCTACGTTTGGATGGTGGTTTGAGTAAGGTGAGAAAGTGTTGCAGATACTGGTAGGCATCTCCATCCTGACTTGAAATTTCTTGAAGCAGGACTGCTTGTATTGATTATCCATCCCTATTGACTATAATCAGAAATAGAAAAAAGCAGATAGGCATTCAAGAGTAATTGTGTCAATTTGGAACTGTCTCATCATGCCTCCCATACTATACCTAACCCAATCTGCTTAGGTTGTGCTAATAGGTTAATTTGGTTAATTAGGTTCATACCCAACCTAAGCCTTCTAGATGTGTTACTTAGGCTGTCCACAATTGAACTTAAAATGAATTCTTGGTTACAAGCTGTTTCTTTTGAAGCTGTGAGGAATACTGTTGTGTCGTTGTTCTGTCTCTTTTCAGGTGAAAGTAATGCAAAACATAAATGAATGTCAAAGTCAGAATAAAAGATGATTTTATATACATTCTTTCAAGAATACATTAGTGCATTTACTCTCTAGACATGTGATAAGGCAGCACTGATTTTCCAGAAAGACACTTCATATGTCTTTTTCTATTTCTACTAAGAAAGAACTTACATATTTTTAAATAGTTGTTAGGCTTCTTTGCCAAAGAGAAAAACAGGACTTAAATGCTATAAATTTCTCTGGACCTGGTTTTCTCCTCCTATGGTTCCATTCAATCATCTCTATTTTGCAAGTTGTCTTAATTTTATTTCCATGAGAGAAAAACTCAGATGAATTATCCATTTCTTTTCCCCTTCTTTCAAAGTAATTCACAATTATGTAATCCAAGGTCAAAAGAAATACTCCATCGTATTATTTAATTGACCAATGAAGCAGAAAATTGAAATAATAAATATTAAGTATTTAGATGTACTATTAAAAAAAATGAAAAAAAGAAATCTGCCTTCTCAAAGAATTTCAAAGTGCTACATAGTCATGATTGTGATCAGTTCCAATGACAAGTCCTTAGGGCTACATTTGATGGGTAAGTAGGTTAGTATTATAAACTGCACTGATTTTAATGTTGATTTGAATGGCATTTAGGAGATGAGCTGACCATACTCTCTACACCTGCACTTTGTGCCATATGGGAGATTTTACACTCACATACATAGTGAGTTCATGCTGCAGCTAATCATCGTTCGCAAAAGGCTTTCAATTAAATGTGTTTTCAATTGTTTTGCAACTCAAGCTTTTCAAGGAAAGAACATTAACTTCAGTATTTATATAACATTTTCATGCTAAAATGAAGTGTTGATTTTATCCCTTCTTGTTTCCAGATATTCTTTATGTTATCATATTGCTGAAGTATTGGAAGGAACGTTGCTCCCGACTTCAAGTTTTTGTTTATAATGGCAGCAGTACCCAACTGCTTGCATTTCCCTGGTAATAGCATTTACACTGTCTACAGTACATCAAGAGGGATTAATTGATGAATAGAGAGTATTTTTACAGTTCTTATAAAGTCATCTGTGAGCAGAGTTTCCACATCAGGGCCAGAATTTGTGGGTGTTCTAAAGTAGCCTTTCAGTGGGTGAATTGTAATGCTATAAGAAAGCCATCACTTGTTCTCAGTGCTAACCTACATTCAGTAGTTCAACTTTGTCTAATTGTGTTCCATGAAAATTTGATGCATTTATGCCTTAATCTGATAGATCTTTTCATCTTTGTATAGATCCCTCTAAAATGTAGTTATATTACTTAGATAAATGAACAAGTTGAAAATATTGACAGTGTAGGGATGTTTTGAGAAGTCTATATCTTTTGACTGGCTCCAGCTGAATCTCTTTTCTGAATAATTTTCCTTTTCAACATCTCTGGATGTTGATATCAGAACTGAACATGACTTTTCCAAAAATGAAAGGAGACATTTAGGTTACCAGGACAGGAGTTACCAGGACAGGCTTGCAAAAGCCTGGGCTAAAGTTTTAAACTAGAGGGTGACACTTATACTGACTCATCATTAAACACATTGCTTTTTGATTTCTTATCATTTAGAATTAAAGTTGGAGAACAAAGGGTGTAATCACACTGTAGTTATTGAGTAGTGCAGGGACAGATTATGGTCTATGAACCATGAAGACTTTTTCTTCTAAGTAACAAACTTTTATCCTTTGAGGAGGAAGCAGTGGCTGAGTACCTTATAGAAAGCCTAAAATATTTTATTTCACATTAGATAAAGACTGCAATCCCATGCTTTACCACCAAACACAAAATCTTCTCAGAAAAAATACTTAAATAATAATAATACCTCTTTTTATCTCACATATTTAAATAATTTTAGGGAAATTCTAGTCATAGCTGTAGATTTCTTCAAATCCAGGTAGGACTAATGTTTAGTTTAATGGTTTTAACCCACCTATTTCATAAGAGTACATTCTGCGTTTGTTTCAGAAACAAACAGCTAAAATTCAAATCTCAGAACTTAAATGCAACTAGCTTAACATCATATGCACCAGAGCTAACTGAACACATTAAAAGCACCAGCAGAACTAAAATCTCATAGGTAAGGTGTATGCAATGCAAGGAGGAGTTTGAAGGTCACTGTTTTTTTGACTGCGGCAAACTCTAGAGTCTGTTTGTCCTGATAAGAAGACTTTATCTTCCAGAGTTTATGCAAAGTATGAAAATATTTTAGCTGTAGAGAAAGCTCCTACATAAATATGATATAGAATGATGCTTGGCTATCAGACAGAGCACAATATTGAGGATAATATATAATTACAATAATTACAGTACTTACTAGATTATAAACATTAAATGCATACCCATCCTTTGCACTTCTTTTTGCCTCCAGCTATCACACTATCCTTCATACTGTTTGCAGTACTTATTATTAGGTCTTATGACAATATTGTAAGACTTTATTTGTGTTCTGTTTTGAAAGTATTCGGTTCTCTGGGTCTAGGAGCAGAAATCTCCATGGCCACGTTAACTTCACTGGAATTCTACACATTTGTAACAGCTGTGGACTTGGGTCTCTGTTTTTTTATCAGGCTGATACGGTATATTTTGCAAATGCAGCTTTCAGAAAACTACTGCACATTGTGTGGACATTGTGCAATACTCAATATGACAGAGCAGAAAGCACAGGGGACTCATCTCCGTTGAAGAAAAGTCATATACATACCATTTTCCAAAAATTTTCCTTCCCTGTCCTGGCTGCCAGGGAATACCAGTGATAGCATAAACATGTCATTGATAATTTGTCAGTCTGCCCTACTAATGACAGAAACTGTGACTATCAAAAATAATTTTAAAAGATTTCTTAAATAGTATCTGTCACTTAGAAGTTCATTGAAGGGCCTTATTTAACAGACAACAAAAACAGCACTGCTTGCAGATGAGCTGTGTAACATAATATTGTAGAAGTTCATGTGTACAGCTAAATAAAACACCAGTAAATATAGCCCAGACAAGTTAAATACACAATAAGGAAGCTCATATTTTCTTCCCCTCCCCTACGCTCCCCCCATTAGCTCTTTTCTTGTGCAGGAAAACAATGTAGGCTCTCTAATATTTGCACTTGATTAAAGGTGCTTTGTGATCTCTTAAAAAATTCCCAGTTTTCAAGGTTTTCTTTCATGTCTTAAAATAAACCCCAAAGAATGAGAAAAGTATGAGGTATGTGGGACCAGAGGCATTCTCTCTGTGTGGCTCTTTTGGTCTCAATTTGGTCTACACTATGTGTATGTTCATTCAGGCTGTGTACACACTACAGTCATTCATGTCTGACTCTGTAGGATAAGTGCAACCATAATCCAAGGAATGGAAATAATCATATTTTACCGCATATAATGAACTAGATTTCTCAACATGAGCTTGTACTATTGAAGAAACTAAAAGTCTTTTAGCTTTTAGAAAAGCGTCACTTTGAGCAAATTTATCCTTTGCAGGTTGAAAGGCTGGCCTTTTTTAAAAAATAAAAAGCAATATTTTCTTTCCTCTTAGAAAGTATGGAAATACATTGAACAATCTTTGCCCGATGTAAAGATTTTCTGATGCAGCGAATACTTATTGGGTACCCTAGCTGATATGACTTATGATTAAGAGTTTTTCTGGTAATTCAGTTTCTTTATTAATTAACAGGTAATAATTTCTTAAGAAATATCTGTACACTGGAAACTGTAGTGTAGTAACTTTGCTTTTCCATCATGAGTCAGTACGTGGGCCTTGTAATATGTACTGCTTGTTGTACTTGAATGATGACAGGCATTTGTTTAGGGAGAAGGGAGAGTGACTGTGGAGTCCGGGAGTGCTCCGTTGTGAACCTGGAGTGGAGAGAGCTCAGAGTTCAGGGGAGTGGTGAAACATAAATAATAAATCTGCACATTAAGTTACGCTTGGCCATACTCATTTGTATAAAGGAGGTTAAGGTGAGAAATTAGTCAAGAAAACATGTGGTACTAATTTTTTCAATGTCTGATTCATTAACAGGAATAAAACCAAAACTGAATGTTGGGAGAGCTAATACAAAACAATGATTGGAAATAATAGAAGTAAAAAGGATAATGTTTTGTAGATATCCATGGTTTTGGGTATATAAGATGTTAAAAGTGTACTTTTAAATTTTTTGAGTATTTACCATTTTATCCTACAAAGACTAATAGTAATTTATTGTAATTTTGTACCAAAATCCCCTCCAAAACTTAGTATGAGAGATTTGTGACCTAATTTTTATTACCTGCAGTTAGATGCTTGGTTTATGCTAGCTAGGCTCGCTGTGCACTCAGTGAATCCCAGATCCCAGCCAATACTTGTGGAGGGTTGTTTAGTCCATTTATTTCTGTCAGTTGACTCACGATGGGTGAAATTGCCTCCTGGAGTTGCATTGATTATAAAGGGATAGAACATCTGGGTTGCAAGGACATCTGGGCTGACCCTCAACTGGAACTTGAGGCTTGAAACTTAAGAAAAAAATACTGCTGGGCTTTCTTTCTCAATTGGTTTATAGAGTGCTGAGAATAAAAAAGTAGGTAAGGGCTACAGCAATAGACTGGATTCATCAGTATACATTAATCAGGCAGAATTTAAACATTTCACTCTAGTTTACAAAAAATACCAAAAGTTAGGTGTTGACAGCTTAGAGGTACAATGAGAGCTTCTTGTCCATGGCTGGCAACATGACTTTGTAATGCAAAATCTCTCTAAGAGCAAACTAAGTGAGAGTAACTAAGAGCAAAAAATATTTTGTTTAGTGAATTTATTGTGTATTAAATTTAAAAATAGACTGAGAATGAGAAATCCTGAAGGGAAAAAAACGCATCAGGCAGTAATCTATTTTGAAATTACTGAACTGAGTAGCAAATGGGCTACTGACATCTGTGGGAGGCAAATTTTCCTCTTCAATTTGTATGTAATGCAAATTATTTTTCTAATTAAAGGATGAATGATGGCGATGGAATTAATTTTTTGCACAGTAAAATCGAAGCTCAGTATTCATAAGTCTCCATAATCCTGGAAAGAGTTTGTTCAACTCTCTGGAGCTGAAAAATTGCACAATTTTCACCCTCCACCTTTTGTCACACAGGCAACATGTGTGTAGACTGAGCATTCAGGAGAATATGTCAGTGAGTGAACTTATTGAAATAAATGAGAAAAAGAATGACTTATGCATGGCAAAGGCTGAATAAAAGGGTAATAATTCCTGAGTAATTTTAAAGTGCAATTTGCCAGGGAAAACATAAAATGAGAATTTTTGCCAGGTTCATAAGAAAAAATGTGTTCATATGATGCTCTGCACTGTGTGGTTTGTGTTTTTTTTTTTTTTTTTTTTTCCCTGACATAGAAGGCAACACATTAATTTCTGCTGATCACAACAAAATGGAGTAAAAGAAGTTGAGATATAGTATACAGCTTTATACAAATTTTCTGAGTAGTTGTTTCAGGGAAATAAGTAATTGCATTTCCAGGAATTCCTTTCAGGGAAAAATAAGTTTACTTTGGAGATACTCTGTGTGGAAGGGGATTGATAAAACCCAAAGGAATGACATTGCAAGCAAGAGCAAAAGTAAACCCTTAAGAACAAATTTTGTCCCTGAATGAAAGACCCCTGTAGCTAACCACCATAATATGTTTCTTGGAAAAGTTAGACTATTTTCACTTATACAGTACTATTGTGTAGGAAGGTGAGAATTTTTAGATAGAAAAACACTAGTTAGCTCCTTTTCCAAAATTAAATTGTCATTTTTCTATTCATTTAGCTATGGCTCTTAATATTTCTTAACCATTTCTACTAAGTTCTATTAAAGAGCTTAAAAATGTGTGTTTTACCTTTATTTTGAAAAGTAATTAAAAGATTTAGAACAACCAATACTTTTTCTGGAATGAAATATACTATATATAAAATATAACATACAGATCTTGAAATAAACCTTTTCTTTACATT
>VWZP01008601.1:5617-33855 GCA_013396995.1 Dicaeum eximium | reverse complement strand
TATATATACAAAAAATAAAAATTAATTTTATTTATATATAAAAAGATATAAATAGAGATATATATGTAATAAAAAAATATATATTATATATCTATATAATAAAAATTTGGATGTAGCTATGTGATTTTTCTGCCATTAAACATTACAGAAATTAAAAAAGCAACACATATTTACCCATATGGCAGGTGAAGAAAAGGCAAGTTTAGACACCTATACTAAGCTTCAAAGGTTCATAACTATCAGGGGTAACTCTGAGGTTGTCTTCTTTGAACATCTAGGGATAGATAAAAACTCAGATCCATGAAGTTTCTCTGTATCTGCAGAGTTCCAGGCCTTGTCAAAAATCTTAACAGGGTTCTGTAACTTACCTCAGCCCTGTATCTGCTCATTATTTAATAGCAATTCTGGAACTATCCGTTAGGCAGCACAATTGCTGACCATGATATAAATGGAGAGGAAATTAAATTCTTCTATATAAAACTCTAGAATTGCATGCAGAACTCAGAAACACTGTAGGGAATTTCCCAGAAAGCAAATGTATTTCCCAGCTGATGAAAGCATTTTGGACTACGGAAAGATGAAGATAAAAAGGTTTACAAAGAAGAAAGTCCCAACATTAAGTAAATAGCTCAATAAAGATATCTGGTGTAACATATGCACAAATATTTTACTGTAGAAAAGGGTATTGTTTTGTAACATTAAAACCAGTGGACCATTTTTAAACTTCTTCTAGAATAACCTTTTAAATTATTGATATTGTGATACATTAAAAAGTCAAAGATATTTATGGTTGTTGGATTCTCTCAGAAAATGTCCCTGGAGAACTGAGGCACATTTGGAAGTACAGTAAAAGTTGGCTTTCCTGCTTAAAATCAATAGCAAGCTAGACTTAATAACCGTAATAAAAAAGGAGAAAATGTTCTTTTCTTTTCTGCAGGTGGAAGAAAAGAACTTCTGTTACCAAAACTATAAGTTCTTTACTTTTTTTTCCTAACTTTAGAAATCAGTAAAACCTTCCTTGTTGCCAATCCGTCTCATCCAAAAAAATCCATCGCCGTCACATTTCAATGTCCTTCCCATCCTGTTTCAGGAATTCCCTCAAATTGCTGAGGGTTGTCCCAACACCTTGCTCTCCTCACCAGCAGTGGTTGTCACCTGCATCCTGCAGGGAATATTGCTGTGGAGGCTGGAGCAGAGGAGCAGCTGTTCTGTCACCGCTGTTCTACCAGGCTGAGGACATGGATTGCCTCTGGTCCTTTGTGCTATGTTTCCCAGCACTTGGAGGCCTTCACAGATTTGTTGTAGTGCTTCAGACTGGATTTGTTGTGTTCATAGCAAAGCATACAGAAAAGTGTCGTGTATTTTCCTTCCCAGTTTCTTTGCACAGAGGGGAGATTCTTTCTTACAGTCTTATTATCGCCAGGAAATTTCCATGATGCCAAGAAACAGTGTTAGCTGACAATTTCTTGATGGGATTACCAAGAGGCTTCTCTCAGGCTTTCCAAATGTTTCGTTTCTTGGGCCATATCCATCTGTTAGAGACAGCCAAACCTACAGTTGTATCAATAAAAGTAGATTTTATAGTATTTTACTTTAAAAATATAGCTGATTATAATTGTGGTCTCTCTAACAAGGAAAGATAATACTGTACCTTAATTGCAGGTAATATCTTCTTTTAATCCCAAATTGCACATCACAAACTATTCAGGGATTTCATTACTGCAGAGCAGCTTTTTTTTTTTTCTTTTTCTTTTTTTTTTTTTTTATGCAGTGTATATCCAGGTGTGTCTGTAGTGATGTAGGATTATTGGTTAATAAAATAAAGTAAACCTCTCTTGTTTACGGCGAAAGAAGTTTTTAACTGGATAAAAACAAAGGAAAATTTGCTGTAATACTCTTACAAATTGTGATGGCTTTTTTCCACATGTGCTCGTTGGGGAATGTATTGATGAGAAAATAGCTCTTTCAGCAAAGGCACAATTGAAATTGATTTGTCAAAGCAAGAGATGTTTTTTCATTGATGCAAGCAGTGAAGAAATGGAGACCGGATTAGGTGGAATGTGACTTTCATGGTATTATGACAGTATTGGTTCTGGATACCATAAAAAAATTATCAGTTCTCAGTCACTTTCTAAAAAGGAATAAAGCTTTATAAATAATAAAATGCTAATAAAAGGAATAACCAAACAAATTCCCTTTCCTCCCTCAAGGAAAACCCAGCCTAAAGCATAATTCCTTGGACTGAGCTTTGTCTATTTGACATATAATTTTTGTCTCCTCCTTGTGCTTGGTCTGTTACAGAATTCCACAGTACAAAATGCAAAATGCTGCTATTACACATCTAGCTTTGTGGTGAAGCATACCATTCTTGAAAAAATCTTGCTTAAAAATTATCAGAAATGTATTAACTGTCCTCATATAAAGCAGTTCAATAACTCAGCAAAAAGTAAGTATTAAGTACAGTATGAAACATATATGCTCAGAGAATGAATGTTTTTTCCCACTTACAGATTTTTTTCCCCCCAAGACTTTGTTTAGTTATTTTTTTAATTGGAAGTTAATGTCCAAGAAAGCCTATCTAGGAAACTGGGACAACACGGGAAATTTTCAGAGGATGCTGATGAGGAAATAAATTTCATTGAGACATCTCTAGAAGCATTGCTGGGATAGTCATGGTGACCTTAGGTCATGGTGAAGCCTGGGAGCAGAAAACAATGTTTTGAAGAGTTTATTGCCCATAGCAAGTACCCCCTCATCTAGAATGTGTTGACTGAAGCAATTCTATCTTGAACTTCTTTCCCCTGAAGTTGCAGTGTATTTAACGGGGCTTCATTCACTCTTCTCCCCTCTGATGACAGGATGATCTTCTCTGCAGTCCAGCTTTGTGATGCATCATTATGCCACAAATCTGTGGACTATCAGAGGTAGTTTACAATATTAAAGGGCCTCAGCCCATCAAGTGGGGAAAAAAAAAATTGCTCAAGCTGCAGGTATTATAAAACGTGAAAAACAAAGTAAACTTCCTATGCCACTTGTAGCTGTCTCTGAGAAAAACAGCATAATTTTCTCTAACACAGACAGAATTTCCCATGACTGTACATGCAGAAATTTATTAAGAAAATATATTTTAAATAGTGTTTTTATTACCCAGAAATTTACCTTGGAGTAAATTGCTGCTTGTGCTTTTCATGCTGAGTATTCAGTTTAGTTGACAGAAAAAGTGTAGTACTATTCTGTACCAGGATAAAGAAAAAGAAGAGTCTTCTTTTGGTAACTTTAAATACTGATCATAGCTTTATGGAAATATTTTGAAATTTCCTTTGCAGCTGTGCCTCGCAGCATGCACTTATTTTTTTTCAAAGAACTCTTCAGCTACATAAACAGTTTCTATATTGCATGGCTTTTTTTAGAGATAATATCTTAAATGCTTACTCATACAAAGTATTTTAAAAGCAACTGCTAAAGCAGAAAAAGTAAATGTACTTCTGCAAGAGTAAGGGTGAACTTCAAAGTGAGTTTAAAGAAGAAAGTCTACATCTAATTTCTTTTTGATACTTTTAATTGATTTTTGTTTACTCTTAAGGTACCCAGGAGTCTTGAACATAGACTGCCTTAAGAAATACTGCATAAAGTAGCTTGGAAAGAGTATATTTTGGAAATTCACATGAGAGTTCTTAATATTTTATTGAAACAACAGATTACAGAAAGACAAAAACTCTGTAATACAGATGAAAATGTTAGCAAAGAACTCCAAATAAGTATTCGATTTCATGTCTTTGTCTTTATACATCCCAGACACTTCACTCCAGAAATAATAGTGTCTGTATAAATATGTTATTCAGTTATAAATAAACATTGCTTAAATTGCTTTGTTTGACCCACGTGATTTTAATTTTTTGTATATTACTAATTTCTGTTTTTTGCAACTTTTACATCTGACAAAATATAAAGATTATTGAGTATAAAAAAGAACATCTTGTATGTTTAATTTTTCTTAATGAGGAAATACTTCTGTCTTAGTCCCCTGAAAATATTTGAAACAATAGGCAGAACAGCTGGCCTTGATGTATTATATGACATCTTATGCAATGTCCCAATTACCCCCTGTGTTTTTTTCTTCAAAGGTACTTTTTCTTTTGAAGGAAATTTTGTTATCAACCTAGGAAAAAAAAAAGTAACTTGTTAAGGATTTTTTTCTTCCAATGTTTTTACTGTTTTTGTGGCATCTTGTAGCTCAATATATTGGTAATTACCTCTAAGAAGAAATCATTAAAATACTACAACTCAGAAAAACAATAAACCTTTATTAAATTTTATATGAGAGATCAAATCTGAAACATACATTTTCTACTTCAAATTGCTTTCTAACCTGACCAACCAGGAAATAACAAGTGGTTTTATTTTTTAAATTACTTGTTTTACTAAGTGTATTCTAATATCCTTACCTGAGACTAGTTATTAAAAACACAGCTTCTTTAAGCAAAGTGAGTGTTTATTTTTATTAATCTAATTTAATTTTTAATATATTTTATAGCTCACCTCTTAGTAACACTATATGCCAAATGGACTCTGTTAAGGGGAAGGATGAATATTAGAAAACAGCCTTGATAAATTTTTTTTTCTAATTTACTTTCTAATACTGCACTTCTTTAAAATTAAAGACCTTTCCCACTTTTATTAACTCAACCATCATGAAGCTATAATAAATAACTCTTACTCCTAGCTACAGAATTAGTTTTTCCGTGTAATTGTTCTGGAATAAATGTTCACTTGTGATACATTCTGGTTTGCAAAGAGAGTTGCTTTCTGCCAGCAGTTCACTCAAACATATGCAGTTTTATAGGGGAGCAGAGGGAGACATAAGACACAAATACAATCGTGTAGTAAACATCATATAGGCAGTGGGGATTTTACAGATGAAGGAAGAAATCATGGCTTCCATAAAAACATAAAACGATTTAAAGAATAAATTTTACACATAGGATAAGCATACAAAAAATTGCATTCTGAGAGGCTGAGGTTTAAAACTGCTATACCACAAAACAATAATTTGTGCCAGGCCATGGGTTATCGTTATGTGAACCTCCTGAGTCACCTACCAAAATCTCAGATACTACTGCCAGGCAAATGTCTGTTCTTGGGTAATGATTGATGCACTATGTATTAGCTGTAATCAAACCAAATCATAGCAATTACCTAAATTGCAGGTGCAGAAATTTTTAATTAGATGGAAGAATCTTTCCATCCAATCTGTGGTTACACATTAAAAGCTTTTCAAGGTATAATATTTCAAATTTACAGTCACACTTCTTTAAAAAGTTTTCCACTTCTCTATTCTTACGAAAAATAAACTTGTGCATATGTGATCTTAGTAAAATGAAGATACAGGGAGAATATGCTGACAGAAACAGTTAATTTGCTTATTTTCAGTAATTAATTTGCAATGTCATTCATACTCTTGCACATTTTCCCCCCATATTCACACAAGTGCACTGGCAATAAATTCAATATACTAAAAACGTGAGACTGGCAGAGATTAAAGAACCAACCCTTTATTGGTACCTCAAAGCATAATGGGCATGCTCAAGTGAAAAATATGGCCATTCATTGTGGGGTGAGGATTTAAGTGTATCGCATTCTTCCATACAACAAGCTTGAAGCCTCAGAAATTTGTCCCTAACCTGTGAGAGCACACACACACACTGCTGTCTGAACCTGCAGTAAAATATCACCCCCAGCCTGGTTCTCTGGCTTCACCCCATCCATACAAGCCCCACAAAGATCTGGTTTTTTGCTTTGCAAAGACCCAGGCTGTGGGGAAGGTCCTGCTGCTCGCAGGAGCTCTGTCACTGCTGAGCCCTGCAGGGCTGTGCCACGTGGCTGCTTCCCATCCCTGGGTATTCTGTTATCCCTGGCCCCTTCAATCTTTCCTTGGCATTCCTTGTCCTTGGCAGCTCTATGTCCTTTCTTCCAAACTGTTCTGAGTTCTAGGTCATGAGAGGGACTTTTCTTGTGGTGTGTACAAAGTGACTAAGAATGTGAGATTTTTTTCGTAGGCAGACTACGAATTTGATGTCTTGTGATCTTTCCTTTGATTTATTTTTAACTTACCTTTACAGTATCCTTTTCATATTTGAAAATCGTATTCCTGGTCTGGATTGGGCAATTTCCAAGTGCTTTATATTCCTTTTTTTTTTTTTTAATGAACATTTACTATGGAGAGAACTCTAATTGTCTTCCCTGATTTACAATATTAATACTTCAAGTAATCTATGAAAAAACTCACCCTTTGTCTTACACCTCCCCATCCTTCCCAGTGTTCAAAGGCCATCAATAATTTAGAGAGTTCTCCATTGCTGTGTGGCATTGATGATAATAAATAGATATTTCTTATTCAATTTACAAAAAACTGAATAAGCTGAAAACAATTCAGAGTAGGTCGTGCTTGAATTTTAAACAAAGGTTTACCAGTGAATAATTTGTCTTCATAAATGTTTTTGAATTGTCACTGTTCTGAAGTGCTCCCAAGGGGTAGGAGTTTGAAAGTTCTAGCTGAACTGCAGGCTGCAAAACCTTTTGTATTAGCTGAAGCTCCCTTATATTCCTTGCTAATAACCTCAACATGAACAGTGTTTTTTAACAGTCAGGTTAGGTTAACAGCCATGCCTGAGGTGAGAATACACAGCTCCAGTCTCCTGGTATGCCAGCTCCCTATCTGTTTTGGACTAGACTAAGTGACTAATGCTTGACCTAGTGGGCAGAGCAAAAAAGAGTAACCAAAGTAAGCATAAGGGACATTGTACTTCCCTTTAATAATCAGAATGAGGATGTTGATTGGTGAGCAGACTGAAATAGAGCTAGAGCTGTTTTTATCCTATGGCAAGTAGAAAGAGAACAAAAGAAGGTTAATTTACCAAAGCTTGTGTAAATGTACGAAGTTATAAGCATATTTCACAGGAGAATTCCAGGAAAATGCCTTGCTTAAGAACTAGATAATGAAGTGGTCATGATATTTCTTTGGGTTTTCTGTGAAGTCCAACAAGATGCTGAGGTCTCTACTGAAATCATCAGCACCAGAAGAGTCCCTTGACACTTTTCAAGTTCAGCAGTGTTTGCAGTCTGCATTTGTGGCTTCAAAGGTAACATCTGTACTAAAAGCAGTGACTATTCATAAAAACAAATTTCATTCTAAAGGTGAAAGTGCTTCTGTCCAATAATAAGATGAAAACAAATTTTTTACAAGTGCCTTTAAAATACTTGTTCAGTTATTTCCTTTCCATAGAAACAAATATCGCTGCATAGTCCTACTGTCCTTCAATGAACATACATTCCTAATGTAGGATTTCTTTTACAGTTTAATATGTGCTAAAAACTTTTAAGTTTAACTCTTATTTAGTGTCTTTAACCACAAGTTTTATTCAAATATTTTTAAAGAGATTAAGTAGTGCCACTTAAATGATTAAATTATAACGTTATTATTTTCCCTGTTGAATTCTGGGGAAAACGACTGCCTTTAGATGAATGAAATGGTTTGTGACTACAGAATATTTTACATTCTTGAAGTCAGACTGGACTCCAGAGCCTGTGGAGAGCTTTGTAAGCATGCTATACATTCTGGGAAACTGCAACAAGAAATATCCTTATGACTTTTCATCAGGTATTTAAAAAATGTGGTTGTTTTAATATCTTTTGCCTGCCTATTGCAATATTTTCTATATGAGATTGCTGGAAAAAATATTTGTGAAAATTATATCCTAGGAATGTCGATATAAAATAGACTCTAATACGTTAACCCCCAGCTATCCCACTGGAAAATATAACTTTAAAATTATTAATATATAATATTAAATCTAAAAAAAACCTAATATATTGTCAGTGTTTATATAGAAAGATCTAGATAGCTTGATGTTTGAAATAATATAGTTAAAAATGTATTTCAAATGTCATTATGGGCTGTGATCAAATTAGCCATGTCTTTCAGTGTATGCTCCAAAACGAGATGATCAAAGCATAAGAAAGAAGGATCCAGAAAGGATATAAAGATCCCAGCTGGGTAATTGGAGTAATGAACAGGAGCACACAAATCTCCCATTTTTATGGGAAATGATCATTGTGTTGACTTGTTTGTAAACATTACAGATTTGAGAAAGAAAACTGAGAAGAAAACAGTCTGGTGGGATTAATTTTTATTTTATAAGAAGGAAAACATTTGGCACCAGGAACAGCTTCTTTAAAGTATGGCACATGGTATGCCAACAACATCATGTGGAGAAAAACAAACTTCACCTATGTCTTTCTCTTTTGCTTAGAAGCCTGTTTGGTTTTATGCTCACCTCTCTCTGTACTTGTTGTTTGCAGAAGACGTGAGCAGAGGCAAATTTACTCAGATCACTTTCCAGATGAGGTATCAGCATACCCTTATTCCAAAATATCACTGCATCTCTCAGGGAAGCTTGTTCTATGACTCATGTTTTCCTGCTCCTTTAAGATGGACATGCAGCCTCGACTGTAGACTACAAAATGAAGCAGCAGACTGAATATGTGCCTATGGCTCCTGAAAGTAGGATCCTTAAAACTGTCTTCCTCTAAATATGAAGATTTTATTTCTTACTTGATAGTGCAATTGCTCCTGTCCCACATTCATACATAAATACATATGTATATATATGTATATACAGGTATGTGTGTACATATATGTATAATAAATATATATAGGTATACATTTATATATGTATGCTTATATGTATGTATGTATGTATGTATGTATATTTATTTATGCATATCTATTATTTTCACATTACTGCACATCCCCGTTTGGCTCCCTGAAAAAATGGTGGGATTTTTTTTTTTCTGTATAATTCTATTCCAAGCCTGAAAGTACACACTTCATGCAGGACTTTAGTACAACGTCAGATATATTACAGTCTGGTTAGTTTCTGAGCCATACAGTTAAAAGAGATTTAACAGTGTTGTGGCCTACATTTACTGTCTTCACTCATTATTTGGGCTCCCATCAGGCAGTGTATTCACTGGAGGTTATAGGGGAGGAGTGGCACAGCAGACTGACTCCTCAGATCTCAGAGAATGGTTGCCCTTAGGACATATTGTACTGCAAAGTGACGGAGAAGAAATATAAATAATGTTAAACAAAAGAAAATGCAACAGCTCCTTGCATGTGAAAATCACGAGTTTAGACATGACAAAATAGCCTCTAAGAGCATATTCATCTTTGATGCCTCTGAGATCCTGGGCTGATTTCTCTTGCTACATTGCAAATGAGCAAAATAAATTAATTTCTAAATATCAAATCAATTCCAGGATACAGAAAGTAGGATGTTCGAGAAAGATCTACGTTCGAGAATTCCCAGCATGTACGTTACCGGGCTGTCTGGAGGGAAAACTCAGTTACAATACTTTCCACTTGTAGGCTGAGCCCACTGCTCAGCAGGTAGGAGGGTGCCTTTAGAAGCATACAGAGCTGCAGAGAGGTTTTTCTGCCTTGGGAAGAGTCACAGCCTCTTCTGTGGCCTCTTTCTGCTTTATGGAATTAGCTCAGCTGGTTGAGGAAGCCTGAAAATCACAATGTAACTACTCAGATTGTTCCTACACAATGTAATTCAGAGATAAAATGAGGCTTGACCCTGGAGTGCAATGGGAAGGAGCAGGAAGGAGGAAGGCACGTTGGGTACTAAAACATTTGTTTAAATGAGAAAACAATGTGCCTGGCTTTGAAATGTCACTCCAAGAATCAGACCACCATTAAGAAAGTAAATAGTGTGTTTTTAGTGTTTTCAATAGAAAATTAGGTTAAAATAGAAACTCCTGTACCTGCTGACCAATTTCATCTTTATAAAGCGGTATAGAAAACATGTCTAATTCTGATTGTTCTCTGGAGTCAGTGTCCCTGACAGTGTTAAACATAATGTTCTATGTAGCAGAAGTACAGACATACATTTTTAATGTTTAAATGTTCAGTTGCTTTCCTTATAGTGAACTAGAAAGTAAAATGAGATATGTCGTAAAAGATATACTTAAATATACAGTATGTAGCAATATATAAATATATACAAGCAATTTATGTTAGTAAGGTGTTCTTTTCACTTGCAGTATTATTGAGGAAGTACTTTAAATTTAATTTCATCTTACATACATGTAGTACAAGATCTGCTCATTTGCTTTTATTTCTGGCATTGAGAATTTTTATGTCTATAGAATTTAAGATCCCACTAAGGTTATTTGTACTTCTGAGTTTGCTCACTTAAGTAGAACTCTTGTTCTGTATTGGCATGACATTAACCCACTACTATGATAAAGTAAATTATCCAGAGATGAAAGTTTACAACCTGATAGTAGGCTAGATTAATGGGAATTTATTAATGGCATTCAAACAATTAATGAGCATTAACTAATTGCTTTGAAGCTGAAGTTAAATTTTGTTAGCTTTAACACTAAAAATTAACTTAAACTTCCCCAAAACAAACAAAAAAGTCCCATATTTGCATGACTGACATAAATTTCTTGTTGTGTCCTTCACAAAAATAGAGAATATTGAGTAATACAGCAATTAGAATGGCTGCTTTTGCCAGATGACTAAGATTTGTAGTTATGTGTTTCAGGGCCCAAATCCAACAAATCACTTAAGACCATGGTAAAAGTTAAGCTTATGCTTAAGAGCTTTTCTGGATCAGGTCCTGAGATATGAATATTCACATCTCACAACTTAGAAACATTAGGTAATTTTCTTAAGAACTACTAGGAAATTTTGTCTCCTCCTACAGAAAAGAGTGATGTTTCGTTTTCTGGCATGAGCCACTCCCTTTGTCCTGAGTAGCAATTCCTGAGTACTGTGGGAGCAAGGATACTGTGCCTGGCTTGGTAAGCAATTTGACATTGTGTTGCATATCCTACTCTGTTCATAAAATAAATCTCAGTGCATCCCTCTGCAGAGTGGCTCTCAGCTGCTTATAAAATAAGTCAACTGAGAGTCATTTCAACCAAGCATCTCAGCTCAGATTTTGGCAATACATAATCCTAATAATAGGGAGTTAAACATAAATATTGAAGGAAGAATAACCTCCCAGGTTTCCTAATCAATTGTTTGTCAAGCTATTGTATGAAAATTATTGCTAGCCTGAGGAAATTCAGTTTCTTTTACTAGTAGTGTAGGATTACAAGTTCTCTCTTACGCTTCCATTTTCACAAGTATAATAATACAAGTTTCAGGAAAAAAAATTTGTTTCTACTGCAGTTAAACAATAAGTCTCTGAATTTTATTGAACATGATTTCACCTTCAGTATGTTTATTCTCAGTGCCCCTCTTCTAATTTAAAAATGGAATGAAATGAGTACCTCAAAGAGAACTAGAGTGTGACAGTAAAATCCAATATGGAATCAATATTCCTGACAACTGAAAGAAACCTATATTTTTTCTCTCTTTCATGATTGCTCCATTCTTCAAACTCTCATTTTTCAAAAGCCTGAAGAGAAAAGAATTTGGCAACATGACTGGAAATCATCAGAAAGGCAGGCTAAGACAAGAAGAATTTCAGAGCTACACAGGAATTACAGAACAAACTTTTGGTCCTGTGTTGTGTACAGTCTGGTTTTAAATATTTGTTTTGATCCCAAAATGCTCCAACTGTCCAGTCCTAAATATCTGGTCACTAATATGCCACTCAGGTGATACTGACTCTATTTTTGACAGGAAATTCTGTGAACACATCAGTCTGATGAAATATTCTCAGTAATATACTCTGCAATTTCTCTTTTATTACCTTTGTCATATATATTATATTTGAATATATTCTCCTGGAGAATTCTTAGAATTAGGAGGCTTCATTCCTTCCTTTCCTTACTGTTTCTCCAAACTGTGTATATACAGATATTTTAATAACTCCTGATAAATCAGCTGTGTTGGAGTTTATTACTGTGCTTTTCTTGCATAGCTTCCCACCAATGCCTTTCTGCTATTGCATTATACAGACTTGAACACCGTAGGATACATTTTCATTTTCTAAACAGAGTCTCCTGAAAATGTGGATAGAAATTTGCATTAACTTCTACCTAGTCAAAACAGAACGAAATATCTTTAGGTGTAGGAAAAAAAATTGTTTTATTATTAAACTAAAGTACATAAATTACCAGAATATTCTATTATTTGCTAAAAATCAGGAAACTCTTAGAATAAATAAACCAAGAAAAGAATGCTATTTTTGGGCATTTAAGTTGACATACACCTAGAAAGAGATATTACTTCTTAGTATACTGTGCCTCAGAAGTCAATTTCCCATTTACAGGCAAATGGAAAATAAATCACTTTATGCCACTTTGCTGAGAGCAAGGAATGTTTAAAATAACAATGTCAATATAGCATGATATTTTCTCTTCCATCGACTCTGATGTCATGTTTGATACTATGTTATTGTGTTATAGGGCCCAAGATGAAATGTTTGGCGTATGAATCATTTTCACTTTGACCCATGAAAAATTGGGAAATGATAGGCTTGTCTAAAAAATTTATCTTCTGACTGTTGGAAAGTGTAAAACAATCTAAAAGTGTTCTTAAATAATGCCTTTTTATATGCAATGCAGCTCAGGAAAAACATGACCTAGTACTATATTATGAATTATGCTGAAATTCAACAATAATGAGGCACATGTATTTGCTGTGAAAACTGATAGTAATGTAGATGCCCAGTGTCTAAAAACCTGGTTTAATACATCACACACATCTGTTCTGTCAGTTACCACTGAAAAATAAATATTTACCTGTAGTTTGTGTATGATGTTTTTTTTCCTGAGAGTTATAAATCAATTTTAAAAAGTTGTTTTATATTAGTGTCTAGGGTCCCAATTTAGTGTCAGGTCTTAGGAAAAAAATATCCTGTGTAGGATGCTAACTACCTTGTAGTTTTTGAATTACATCAGGATATTATTGCAGACTACCAGCAACCCTGCCTTTCCTAGTATATAATATAATAATCTCCCATAATATAATAATCTCCCCTGGAAGTGGTAAGCTTCTTACACCCAGAATCTTCAAAGTAGAAAAAATATATTTCCCAGGTATTCTGGGAATAAACATTTCCTGGATTCAGTGCAACTTGCTTTTAATTACATATCATAGGATCAAATCTTCACAGATCTTCTTTGCCAAGTTAACTTTTTAAACTGACTTTACAATAGATGTATATTTCCTGTGGATATGCAGCAGTAGAGTAAAGCTAAGCCTGTCTGATTTTCAAACCATCACAATTTAAAGAGCTATAATTCATATTTAATGAAGAAGAATTTATAGGAAATCTTCCACAACCATTTAGCAAGAGACTTTACGAGCACGTTCTTTTTTTGCTTTGCTAAAAGCCCTTCATCTTATCCTTTCATTTTATAGGCTGATGCAATATGTTTAGAGGAAGTTAGGTACTTTGATAATGTTTTCATAAAAAATCCTAATATTAGAAATAACTCCTTGTTTAGATTTACATGCCATGCTGGCAAATTTCCTGAAATGTATAGAAATTCTTATTTTAATGAGGAAAGTGACTTACTGCAAGTAGAATTAAGAAAATATATCAAGTCTTTATGTCACCAACATCGGTGATACAAATTAGAACTCAGAAGTCTGTGTCCCCTTTCTCAGGAAGTACTAAGTTAGGGCATGAAAGCAACACAGTGAATAGGGCTGGATTTCTGTAATGCCTTGGCAAACTATGATGAAATCTTAATCTGACAACTGCTTTAGAGCTGCCTGCAATGCAAACATTAAAACATGCTTTGCAGTCTGACTTAAATAAAAAATTAATGAGAACTGGCAAAATATTGTGAGTCTGGTGGGGAATGATTGGACCTGAATTAGTTAGCCTAATTTTAAAATCCTCACTACTCTGGAAAAGAGTGTTGTCAATTACAGGTCATAGGGATGAGTTAAACACACCTGTGATAAATTAAAATTAAAAAAAAAGTTTAAAAGAATAAAAAAATAATTAGAAATAATAAAATCATTAGAAAAGGTAATTAATATATCTGGAGAACCCGGAGTTTCTTGGAGAATTAATGTTTGCTTTCATCTGCATATGACTTGTAATAGAGGTGTCTTACTGCTGAAAAACTGGTGGAATAGCAATGCAAGGGTAGGTTATTCTTGTTCCTGTGTCTGCTGCCCAATGCAGCTGCAAAAAGAGGTAAAGGAAATGTTGGAAAAGGGCACAGCTAAAAAGTGCTAGTGCAAAAGACATCTCTCTAGAACGTTCAGGCATGGAAGACTTTATTTTGGGGAGCATCAATGTCTAACTACAATTTCTTCCAGCATCTATTACAGATTTTTGTCTCAGAGTTCTGCCTGCACCATTTGAGCTATTTGGTTTATCAGCAATTCAGTGTTCAGGTCAACCTGTGTGTAAGTTGAAGCTTCTGTAACTTTTCTCCCATCTCCTGCCTACAATGGAACAGTTCTAAACACCAAACAGGGCTTTTTTTGGGCTGAGAAGCTCTTGTGTTGTCACTCTTGCCCATAGAAACAGGCATAGAAAAAGCATAATAATGACCTCTGGTGTTGACAAAGAGCTGAGATGAAAAGACCCTGTAAGTGAACAATATCAATATTTAAATATTGAGTGACCTTCCCTTGGAGGGGTGATGAACCTGAATTAGGCAGAGGGATTATATTGAATTATACGAAGGGATTATGCATGAACATATTTTACCTAAAGTGAAATTATAGAAAAGCCCCTAGGAAAAACCTCTAGGAGACTGTACTAAGCCTTCTGATATACCAACAAAAGTAGTTAAAATGATATTTCTTTAATGTAGTTAATACTAAATTTGGAAAAACATGGCAATAGACTAATACTCCTGATTGTAGAGCAAACACATTTGCACAAGATCTTTCTTTTTAAATATACATATCTTTATGACTAGAGATGGTAAGCTTTACTGTACTGAAGAGGCACCTTGCTACCTACATAGTGCAAGACTCAAGTATGACACTGGTTCCAAAGAGGAAAGAATGACTATTCTGCCTTCAACCAAAGGTTATAACATGCTGTGTCTCACAGCAACTGTTAGCAGAAAAGGAGAAGCCTACAAGAATAAACCAAGTGATATGCATTCCTCAAGTTTAGGTGACCAATGAGGTCATCAAGCAGAAACACTAGATTAAAAAAAGTTGTTTTATGACAGCTGAGGAAGCTGAGGAAGTTCCGTACTTGATTGCTCTGTACCAGTTAGAATGTGTATATTTCCATTGTACCATTACTCTGTGTTCTCAGCTGAAAAATCATTATTTATTTATTAATTACTTTGCTTCATACATACTTCTAATCATCTCTGTCACCTCATACATACTTTTTCACTATGTATTATTTGTTTTCTAAGTTGGAGCAATTGGTATTGTTCACAGAATTCAAGATATGGGCAGATGTATTCATTTTCCTTATTACTTTCTCATTCTTTTATACAATTCCTAATATTTACATCTATTTCTTGATCAGTGAGCTGACATTTCCAGAATATTCCCACAATGAGTCAGAGAACACTTTCTCTGAGAGAGGTAAACACAAGTTCAAACTCTATGTCTGCAGCTATTCTTCCCAAAGTTTATATGAGCTCAATAGTTCTTATTGAATACAGGAAGCCCAAATCATCTATTAAAGTGAGGTAATTTGTCCTCTTTTTTAGTTCTTTCATTTAAAAAGTTAGATAATAAATCCTGAACACTAAGATATTACTTCATGACGACTAATTTCTGGTAAACACTCTTTCAGACATTTTGGGGTAAGGGGAATGGAATAGTGGTTTCTAATGTGAATACTGCTGCTAGTGACCATATAAAATTTTATGCAGATAACTTTTAAAATGTCAAATTCATTTGCAATCTAAACTAGTTCAAAAATATCTGTGATTAGGCTCTATTTTTCATTATTTTATTTTAAATAATCTGGAGTTTGAAGTTTAAATTCATTGAGATGATATGAACACTAGGAAAACTTGCCCTCTCCTGATGTTATTTACTTCTGTAGCTCTAGCTATTTTTCCCAGGATTTTAAACCATTAAAAAGATGAATTTTCTATACTTCTCCTGCAGCAAAGAAATTAATTCTCTTAAAGTGAAAACCACTTTTATTTTATGAATTCAGTACTGGAAAACTGAAATCCCTGATGTGGCAGTGTTGGAAGAATTATCATTCAAAATAATGGATAAACCAGGCAATTTTATGAAGATCTGGCCTGATTTTGTAGCAGTGTCATATTAACTGTTAGCCTTGTGGAAAATTACTGCTAAGTTATTGATTTTATTATAAATTCATACTGTGTTTATGGGACGCTACTTGTTTTGATCTAACTTGTAGTGGTTTCAACTTTTCCTTAGACACGTTACTATAGGTCTCTTTGTGTTTCTTTACTATTCAAAAAAATACTGGTTTACCAAAAAGTTAGTCCTCAGATTTGTGCAAGAAAAGTACAAAAACTTAGTTTTGGCGAGCAGTGCTTTATGTGTTTAGGTATGGAAGCAAGAGCTGATGGTTTTTTGGATGTCTAATATATACACACACCTTTATAGTAATCTTATTTGCAGGTACTCTCTGAGCAATGGAAGAAACACCTGTGTCTTGCATTTTTCAGGCGGTGTCCTCCAATGTCAATAATGCTCCATGGCACACCATGTGCCTTTGTGGAACAGGAAGCATTTTACTGTAAATATCTGTTCATAAACTCAGTTAAAGTGGGATGTGCAAAAATGTATTCCAAAATACATGTCTAGTTTTGCCAAGAACATAAATTAGCTTGCCTGAGTAATGTGGGTGTTCATGAAATGTTCAATAAAAAATGGTAGACCAGACATTTTATCACTTGCAGCATCTTTAACAAAATCCATTTAAAAGACTTCAAAATGCTAGAATCCAAGATCCATCTAAGCCACAACACTTCTATTGCAAATGAGACAAAGGAAAAACAATTTCTGAATATTAAGAGGGGAGAGTAATATTTTTAAGTTGCCATTTTGTATTTGGAGCTTTAAAACATAGAACTGAGATTCATAGGGAATGTAATACCCACCAGTAAAGAGCTAAATATCTGTTCACAGTTGCCAAACTGTGCATTTCTCTAGGCTATTGCAAATCTTATTGCTGTACATAGAAATGTCTGCTTAAATATCCAACTAGTCGTGATCACAGGAAATAACACAAACTGGGCATGTGATTATTTAAAGAATAGTGGTGTTATAAACAAGTTCCTGCGTGTTTTCAAATCTGAAGTTTTCTGCTGCGTTTCTTGTTCTCCGTATGATTACTGCTGCGACCAGTATTAAGAAAATCAAATTTCTAATAAACTGCCTGTTTTTTTTTCTGATTTGGGAACTGCTTGATTCATTATTTCCAATCAAATCTACAGGTCATAAAATTCAATAAGTCACCAAGGGTTATTCAAATAAAACACGATCAGCTTGAAGCATGATGGGAGTTTTATGACTTTTGTGAACCTTAAATGTTTTTGCAGCAATTCTTGTCAATGACCTCTGTCAGGAGTATAAGAGGTTGATTGCTCACTATAGACTTTCTGTTTCCAGGTCTAAGAAAGGGAAGAACAGACCTGCCATTGACAAATTGTTCATTTTCTGTGTCTCAGGAGAACTGGAACTCTCCATATACGTGGTATTAAAAGATAGCACTTCGCAACAGGAGTGAATTTAGAGAGGTGATCAATTACTTTGATACTTTTCATTTTTCTGATAAGATGACTCTCTAAATGCATTGCAATGTATGTCAAAGTTTGGTATGTTTAGGTTTTACTGTTTCAAGGCTTTTACAATGCTGTCATAAGGGTACAAGTCTCCTTCTTATTACTTTTACAGGCACTTTTACTACTTACCAACTTCTGGTAGAAGTCTATCTTCCCTCTGAGGATTTAATCTAAAACACATTGTTTTTTAATTTTTTTTTCTCTATCAAGCCTATAAATGTATTTATTTCACAAAATATATTTTTTTTCATTAGGGAGATATAATCAAATAAATTTTTTAATGATAAATTTTTCTCATCTGTACAGCTGTATAGTGTACCTTGAATGTTACAAAAAAGGCCAATCTTGACATAATTCAGATGAGATACCAGACAAGAAAAATAATCTATTCCTCTCTTTTATCGTTCTTGTGAAAATTGGATTTTTTCCTGCATTGCAATAGTTTGAATACATCCTCCTACAATGGGGAATTTGTTGGGCTTTTTCATTTTTTTCTCTCCTCTCTAACAAGGAATGAATCAATAAGCAATGACAGTCAGTAGAGCACCTTTTGAGCTTCAGAAATAAAAGAATTGCTTTATCTGAAATTAGTAGACTTCCAGGATGAAAATGGGATAATTGCTGTACTTATGGCCATAAATATAATTTGTACAAAAGTATTCTTTATACCACATCTTGTGCCTTTCGTGGTGGTATATTTCCAGGTAGCTTTCATGTCAAATAATTGCAGCAAGCAAATAGACAAATCCTTGTAGAACTAGGCATAATGGAAAACACAGAGAATGAACACGGCTGTCCATGTGTTTACTGTTTTCCATCTGATCCAGCTGTGATGCTGTGTTAGGCAAACTTCTGGCACCTCTTTTGGATGATAGTCACGAAGTTAGTAATGTGTATGGGCTTACAAACCTCAACATCTTTGTCTTTTTGTAAAATGTTTGTATTTGTAAATTTGTTTTTTGCACATTGTCGTTTATGTTCAAGAATTGAAAGATCTTAGTGCCCATGTGTGAAGGAATTTTTGTTTTCAGAGAATTAAAAATCAGATGAGAGAGGACCATTTACAAAATTATTTTTGTCTGCTGTTCAGTTGACATGGGATCAAGACAACATGCAAGACACGAGGGTGGAACATGAGTCACTGGTTGCAAGCCTCAATAACTCCTGAAGAGCATTCAGATGCTAATTTTAGAGAGTCTATAACATACAGCAATAAAGGCATGGGATGAATCATAACAGGGAATAATACCTGGTACTCAAACATCATATTTTATCTGATGATCTCAAAGTACCTTACTGATATTTGATTATTGAACTCCCACAACATCCTAGAGAGGTGGGTAAATATTAATTTACCTTCAAGAGATAGTTCTCGTGGTTTAAGCCCAGCTGGCAAATAGGCACCACACAGTTGCTTGCTCAGTTCCACCTCTCCTCTCCACCCCAAAGGAATGGGAAGAAAAATCAAAAGTAAAACTTGTGGGCTGAGATAAGAAGAGTTTGATAATTGAAAACAGATTAGAATGTAATAATAATAGTAAATATAATTGAGGAAAAAAAGGGAAAGAATAAACCCCAAAAAAGTGATGCACAATATGATTGCTTACCACTCACTGACCAGGGCATGACCCCAGTCCTTGAACCCAGATCTTCCTCCCTTCCAGGTAGAACCTCTAATTTATATACTGGACATGACATTTGGGCCACTTGTCCTTATGCTCCTTCACAGTTTTTCTTTTGTGTACCTCCTAACTGACAGATTAAAAAAAACCAAAACACCCCCACACACACAACTAAATTAACTGACACAATTAAAAAAAAAAAGAATAATAAAAAAAAGATAAAGTCCTTGATTTAGGCTAAATATGACAAATAAAACACTGGTGTTATCTACATTATTCCCTTTTTGAATCCAAAACACAACAGTGTACCAGCCACTGAGAAAAAATTAACTCTATCCAAGCTGAAACCAGGACATTAATTAACTCTGGAAGAGGACTTGAAAGAAGCTGTAATAGTTCTGTAAATCTATTTATGACAGTTTAAATACTCTCAGTTAGGCAATCTTGGCTTTCAGCCTTTTATTTGTTTTTAAATTTATATCTCTTAAAAATGCTTGTGGAATACAAGACTCTTGAAAAGGGGAAACTAATTGAAACTATGATGGAAAATATTTTTAACAGCTGTAAGCTTCTTGATCTATTTCAAAGAATGAGAGGATTTTGCTGTGGGCTGAGCTTGGAAGCACCTGCCTTTGCTTTTGCAATATAGTCTTCTCCGCTTGTATTTCATAGGCCAGAAACCACAGGAAATCCAATTATGGCAATAAATTATAATATCTTGAATCATGCCAACCTACTTACTGAGATGAGCCTCAAATATCAATATGAAAACATATTACAGAGAAATTTATTTTTTAAAATGTTCTTATGAGGTTTTTTTCACTTCTACAGCTGTCATAATGGCTTAGATATGTGTATACAGTCAAATTCAGAAATAAATTCCACTGCTTGCACGACTGAAAGCTTGAAGCTAGTTTGTACCTCTGTTTGTTCATGCAGTTTTGGACAGTAGGAAGGTGGGACTGAAAGGTATCATGTGTGTTGAACAATATAGGAAGATTGGGCTGCATCTTTAACAGGTAGGTTAGCAAATTCACTTCAATCCCTGTCCAGGCTCTAGTCTCAAATGCCTAGGCATGAGTGCACTAGCCCAGAATTTTCTTCACTCAGCCCCAGATTACAGAAAAAAAAAAAAAAAAAAAAAAAAAAAAAAAAAAAAAAAAAAAAAAAGAAAGGAGGGAAAAAAAGGTGAAAAAGTGAAGAGCTCTAAAGTTTGCAACAGTTTTGGATGTGGGGTTGGTTTTACAAATTTAGCATAACAGGTCAATTTATTTAGCTTGGAAGATAAATGCTTTGCAGAAATATTTTGGTTTTTTTTCACAGGTGCAGAGAGATAAAGGCACAGCCTGGAGACCTGGATTACATCCCTCACTTCAAACACAGCCCTTGGCCACAAGGTCCTCTTGAACTATGACTGGTCAATTGGAAGGTAGGTATTAATGTCTTGCATGCCAAATGCGTCTCAAAGATGCATTCAGCCTCCCAGTAAAAAAAAAAAAAAAAGTTACACTCTCATGCCTTGAAACCTGAAACTACCAAAATATGGATATTGAGTGCAAATTAAACAAGGACAGATGATTCACTTTTATACTGTGGAGAACCTAAGTGTACACTGAATGTTTCCAGACTTAGGTTCAAATCCCACTCAAGTAACCCCTGAAAAAAATCTGTTGTGATTTCAGTATTAGAATTTATGGGATCTTTGAGGAGTCCATGTTTTTTATTAGCAGGAATTACCACACTGAGATTAGCATTAACATACCTTGCAAGAACCATACGTAACATCTCTGAAGCTTGTCACTGCTCACAGAATGTCTGTGAATCCACCTAATTTCTCTAGATCGTTAAAATGCCATTTTAATAGATTATACATGTTATATGGATTTGCAGTAAAAGACTGAAACTTATCCATACTATGCATTTCTAGGGAAAAAAGGAATTTTAATTGTTCAGTCCTGGTAGAAGTTTTTATTTTATTTGTTTTGTCAGAAGACACCAACTTAAAACTCAAATATGAAACCACAGGAAATTTTTTCATGCTGATCACCTGGGACCAAAATTTCATAAATCTAGGAGGAGATATACCTCAAGAAAGCTAATTTTTATATTTAAAGAAGATGAAAGTCAGTTTTTTCAATGAGATTAATCTATTAGTGCATTTATGAAATATGGAAAAAGCATGCTGAATTCCTCCTCCAAGCAGACATATGAAAGAGTTTTAGACATCTCAAAATATGATAGACACAGCTTCTAAACCTCAGTGTTTTCTACCTAAAAAGTATTTTATGAATAACAGAGTTGAATTGCTCTTGAGAAGAACTCTTAAGCAAATGATCCCAAGAGCCTGCAGTGGACACAATTCCACAGTCTACAAGCTTTTGGCCAGCACAATTTTGCTGCACCATAGTGCAGGTGAAATCTATTATTAGGTTGAGGAAAACATCAATTGTGCTTTAGCTGATTATGTATATTATACAAATAAACATAATAATACAATCAAATGCCTGCTGTAACTTTTTAGTGAGGATATCCCTCTTGTAAGAGAAAAAAGTGAAGGTTTTTTGCTACCAAGACTGATAACACTAATTTTGACTTGCAACTTCTCTAGTAATAACTCGTTGTTCTGAAAATTCTGTACAACTGAAAGGAAAAAAAATTGTATATACAATTATAACCGACTTTAAAGACTGTAAGGAAGAGATTTATTTTGTATTTTACTTTCTGGACAATTATCTTTAATAAATTGTGATTTTGAAGAAAAATGGTGGTTTTTTCCTTTTTTTTTTTCAATTAGAAGCAACTTAGAAGGAACTCTGAAACAAAGAAACTCTGGAACAAAGAAACTGGGTTAGGAAATGTCTTTGTCTGTAAAACACTGCTTTTTTGCTTTTCTAAGCCAAAGACTTAGCATCCAGTGACTTTAAGATAGATGACATGTTATGTATGGATAAGAGCTTCCAAAGTAGGTAAATAAAGTAGAAATATTTAGTTTGAATGGACTCACTGAACAAACTAAGACCCCTTTGGTTATTTTTACTTGCTTTGTCCTTTTCTCTTGACACTGTGAAGGTGTCACATGCTGCTCTCTGACACGAGAGCCTCAGCTGACCTCTGATCTTGCAGCTGTGCCTCCACAGGTGGGTGCTCACACCTCTGGGTATCCCCAGAGGAGTCATCAGGACAGTGGGAATTCTGCTGGTCATTTGCATGGATCCTGGTGCTGAACTGGAGCCTCAATTAGCTGCTAGGTAAGTAAGTAATGAATAGGATCTGCTAGCTACCTCAACCCCATGGCTGTATTTCTTGTGTTTCCTATCTTGATTCAGGTTTTTGAAAGACAGTGGCTGTTGTTCTGTACTTTTATGACAATTATTTTGCATTGGAGTTTCACACCTGGTGATTTCTTTCATTTTTTCTACCATTTTTGTTTCTTTTTAATTATTTAAATAAGTTTTTCTATTTTTCCTTCTCTACATCCTAGATGCCTGTTCATGAAAGAGGAGGTCATGTCAGGTATATCCTGACTTAGATGAGTACTTAACTAAAGCTGTCAAAGCATTACTCATTTGGGGCAGTTTCTGTTACAGTCATTCTTTTTTTAAACAACCTATTAATTTATCTGTTACTGTCTGCAGGAAAACACAAAGAAATGGGAATGATTCTCACTAATTGTTAATTATTACGAGTTTTAAGTATTTGTACTACAACCTATTAAACCACTTAGACAATTGCACAGTGTGTGCTTTGTTAATATTTTGATTAAGAGGTGACTGGCTAAGTAATGCCCATAGTGTTGAACTTAGTGAAATAAATTGGATTGCTGTTGGAAAATGGCATCAGTTTATTTTTTACTGAGCTTTAGTTATATGGTGTTTTCTGTTAGTATATTTAAAAACTTGTCTCTAGTGATTCTTATACCATGAAAGAATAGGAAATACCATACAGAGATGAAAAAATATTTCTCATGAGATCTGGACTAATGTATAACTATCCTGTTCTTAAAAATTCAAAAGAAAAATTAGGAACCTAGGAAATTAATCAATTTTTTGCACAATTTAGTGCCATAAATGAACATGCAGTATTATATATGCAAGTATTGGAAAAAAGGTCAATTCATAAAATAGCATAGGTTTGACACAAACCTCAGTGGTTATAATTTTACTTCTCTATAATTATGCAAATACAACCTCACATGAACTTCAAAGTAAATTTTGATGTTATATGTCCACATGAAATGAAAATTAAAAAGTTTGTTCACATTTCTGTGGGGCAGAACTGTGACTCACAGTAAGAAATAAAATCAATTAGCATACTCTATAGATGACTAATATATTTTCCAGGGGTTCTGCAACTATCTCTTTTCTAACTGACTCTGCTGTCCTTTGAGAAAGGGGAGAAACCTACTGTGCCTGGCCTTCTGCAGAATTCCACCTGCCTAGGCTGGTATCCCAACCCAAACTAGGGCCCTCAAGGGTTACCTCTGAAAAAATACAGCAGAAGGGCAGGTGTTTATGACTAGCACTTGTTAAGCCTTCAGGGCTGAATGGCTCTGCATCTGACATGTCTTTCCGAGTAGGTTTAAGATGTTAGGAACAAACTCTCTCAGTGGTCATACTGAAAGGAAGGCAGTGGTCAGTCACAGGTGGTGTACAGGTCTACATGAACCCATGGCCTGTCTCAGTTTGACAGTTTTGTACAGTGGCTCTTTCTTTCTTTCTCACATCCCTTCACTGCCTCTCTCTGCAACCTGATCTCTCCTCATTTTGGTGTATTTAACGTGCATAGTTTGTTTCAAACAATTTATACCTTTGACATTGTTTGGTTCTACCAAACAACTCATATCTATAAGAATGTACTATATATAAATGAGGGGCATTCAAGAAACTTGTGGTGGAGAAAGGGAACAAATAAGATAAGAAAGGTAGCCAGGGGAAGATGTGTTCAGCTGAATCAGAATGTGTCATCCTTTTAGCCATGCAACAAATATCTCATATCTAGCTAGGATAATTAAAATCAGTTATCAGAGGTGTGATTTTGACAAATTTTTCTCTTGTGGTGTGTTTTTATTAATGTCCATAAACTTCCAGTTAGTTACACCTGAGCATAATTATATTATAATTACATAGTATAATTACATGCTCAGTATATAATAGAGCATATATTACGATGTATTTCCAGAAAGAGCAGGAGGTATCTTTTTGTTTTTCTAATAGTATTGAAAAAGCTGCTTTATGACATCTTAGCTGTATTTACCTTTACCTAAATACACCTCAAATGAGATTTCTGCTTAATCTGTTCACTGAATTAGCGATGATGATTGATTGATTATTTGTTTCCAGCAAGGAATTGTTAGGTATATAGACTAACTACAGTGAGAATCAGATATTACAGTACTAATTTGATATGAAAAGCAGCTTCTTGTGAAATACTGAATGCAGAACAGCCTGTGGCATCTAATTAGATGATTTCTAACAGAAATCGTAACAGATAACATTAAGAAAATTAAAAACCATATTGATGCAATATAAACTAAATAGAATGAAAGCTGTGCAATTTTTTCAATGGTTCTGTACTGAATTGAGAGGCAAATTGTGAGGCCAAATGTGTTTCAAAACTTTTTTTTTCTTTTTTTTTTTTTTAAGAAACTTTTGCTTCCAGTGTCCTCCAAATTTCTAAGAATATTGGAAGATATAATTAAATTGCATAGAGCATTGCAGAAGGATCTGCCAGGCAATATTGCTGATTGAGTATGTATTAATCTGAGTGCTGCTGGCAACTGGCTGGTATACACTGTGCTGGTTTCTAAAGTTCTCTTCTCCTCTGTCCTTACGGTTCAGATAGTTTTTGGAGCACCCAAGGCAGGAGGTACTCCTTAATTTTTTGTGTTTTACATGTTATCTTATTTGGAATGAGCTGAACAGGTAATGAAAGAGAAAAAAGGGGACAAACTAAAAAGCACAAGAAACATACCTCTCATTTTGCCTACATTTCTGTTTTCACAGCAGTCTGAGTTTGTTTTTGCTTTGCTTTCTCTCCTGAAGGTTGGAAAAGTGCCAGCAATGCACATAGGCCAGATGTTTGGAGGCTTGCAGAGCCAGCTACTTTGAAAAAGAAAAATGTTAGGGAAGGGACTTCTCATGGGGTAGACATTTGCTAATAAATTATGGGGTTCTTTTTCTCTGCAGATGTTCCATTCTAACAGAAGGAAGATTCTTTCCTTAGTTTAAGGCTAATCTAGATTTAGCTGCTTTCTTTTGTCCTCTGCACTAGAGATGTGTGCTCTGTGGATGATACTGTGTGCTTTCCATGTGTCCTCCCTTCTGTCTGGGAAGCTGAATTCCTGTTACGTGTTAATGCAATGAACCATCCTGGATCAGATTTGCTCCTTAGACAGATTTACCCCTTGCTGAGTTGGTATCAAAGGGCCCAGTCTTAGAAAATGTTAAATAAGCTCTATTTCAATATCTAGGAAATAGGACTGCTATCAGGCAACATTGGTAGCCATGCAGGAGCAGAATATAAATGTGTGTTCTTGGTTAGAGAGTGTTTTTATTTCATTTCATCTTTAAACTAAATACAAAGGTTTAAATAAATATCAGTGCTGATTGTTTACAATTTTCTCCCCACCATGGCTTTAAACATTTATTATTCTGACTCTTTTAAAATACACTGGCAGCTTTTTATGGCTATATTAAGCAAACCTCTAGGGCAGCAGACAAGACGGGGTATTATTCTGAGATTAAGGAAGGAAAATGAGAAAGAAGAATATGAACAAAGGCAGACTGAACAGGAAGAGGATCACACTCTTTTTCCACTGCTGGAGGAAACCACAGCCCCTATTGTGTGTGCTCTGAAAGTGATTATCTCCAGTCACTAGCTCTCTCAGAGTCTAATCCACTGATTCATTGGCTTTTTTTGCATCAAGGTCGGAAATGAGACATCAAAAAGCATTAATATCCATTAGAGCAAAGATCCAGACCAAAGGGACCATTAGCTTATCTATGTTAAAATATTTGCTGGACAAATTTTGTTTCCCAAACACATTTTGAGGTGATAATTTACTATTCTCAATACTTTCATTTTGCAAGGGGGCTGACAGCTAGCGTGGAAATGAAATGTATCTGGCACTGCAACTTCATGTGCTATCTCTTTGATTACATTATATGTATGCATCCAAGGATTGTGATTGTGGAACCACAGATGTCTGGGGCTTGGCTAATAAAAGGCAGAATTGTCAGCTGCCCTGTGTCAAGGATAACCATCTCTCCCTGGGAAGCAGAGACCGACGCGCCAGACTTACGTCCTCACGCTGTGAGGTCGCTAATTAACTGCAACACCCAGAGTGGCCAGACTGAAATCAATATATTGCCCCTACTGATGGTAAAAAAAAAAAAATCCTCAAATCCACTAGTAATTTAGAAACAGGAGCAAGGCATGAGTATGAAAATACTAGAATTTATCCTTTTGTTTTTTAGGCTGTTTAATGCTTTTCTAAGACTTTGATAAGGGTAATATTTGTTTCTCTGTACATCACAGGACTGTACTACCACACCACTCCATTTATCACCCTATTATACTGAATTGCTTGCTTAATTAAATGTTCTGTGCAATAGCAGTACCCAATGTGCATAACAGATAGCAGTGCAGAGAATGTCACAGTGCAATACTGGGCTTTAATTTTTGAATACTGTTGACTGGGCTGTCCAAAGTCTTGCACCAGGGCTCAGTGCTCCTCTGTGCTAAAAGACATTGTTTTCTCCCCACTGTCCCTGAACAGGGCTGCTTCCTTTGGTCACCTCACCAAGATTCTCACACCACTAAGGAGCCCAGGCAGGTCCCTCAGCTCTGTCACAAGCTTTTGTCTGCCATCAGGACAGGTGGACAAAGTGCAAAAGATTTGCCAAGAATTGTCTGCAAGTTGGATCTCTAGATTAAAGGGGTTTGAATATCTAATGCTAGATGAACAACAAAAAAACCTCACAAACACTAAAGCTGCTTGTGTTCTGGATCATTCTCTGTGAAACCTAGATTTGTGGCAGATGCTTATACTTGGCACCTAGACCCACATAAAATTTTTTCTGTGTTAGGTGCAATTAACTGTGAACTGTGTGGTTTCTCCTTGAAGACAATTAAGGTGTTTGACAAATCAAAACCCACAATGATTGTAGAAAGTATGTGTGGACAAGACTCACTCCCTTGATGCCTTTTTATTAATTGATTCTATGGGTGAATGGCTGGATACCTCCAACACAGATTACGGTTTGCAATGTTGTGTGAAGCCGTGGCTATTTTTTTGCTAATGCAGCTACATTCAGCTCTAGATGAAGAGCAGCTGGACAGTGTTAAACTATGTAGGGAACAGAAATGGACTGCTTTACTGTTTCATTATTATGGCTATAGGTTTCTAGTTCATTTTGCAGCCTTTGTATCAATTTAAATTCCTCAGTGAGGTGATTATTGTGTCACTGAAGATTGCCTGCATACGAATGCAGGAAAATTTTACCATTTGAGACTTCTATTTCCTGTTTCATTACACATTTTTTTTTATCAGAGAATCACACCTACACAAAATCTGTAGCTGTGTCCTGAATGTGGTAATCTGCTTGGCCACATCAGTTGCCACTACAGACATCTCAAGCAGCAAGTCTGCTCTGTGCACTGGATATTCTTTTAAGTTGTATTTGAAATATCTTTGAGTATGGCTTTCACAAGGGCAGTTCTAGTCCAGTGTGAAATCACAGTTTCACCCTGGTCAGCAGCCCCCCTGCGACAGGGAGGCTTGCCAGTGGAGAGGACAAAATCTCTCTCAGGAACTGGCCTATGGAATATCTTGTCTGGAAAGAAAAGAAACCTGACAATTTTCAGAACTACACCCTT
>VWZP01008600.1:589332-695172 GCA_013396995.1 Dicaeum eximium | reverse complement strand
AAGGAAAGCAAAGGCTGAAAAGCTTCATCCCCTGTTCTTCTTCTAACAAACTGGGTGCCTAACCATAACCATGAACCAGACATACCTGGAACAGGTTCCAGCACCTTTATAAACTTCCTACAAAGCATTACCACCAAGACCAGCCCACTAGCTATTCTAGTCCATGCCCCTCTACTGCAAAAACAACGTATTGGGGACAATACTGGAGCTATTTCTGGATAAGAANGGGAGAAAACCTCCAAAAGGGGGCCCCTCCAGAAAGCAAACCCACATGGCCTCTCCCCCCAACCAGTTTGGGAAAAATTTCCTCAGAAAGAAGTGGAAAAAACCTGTTTATTTCACAGGCAAAGCACTCCCCAGCACAACAACAAATGAACAATACCAGATGACAAAACTCCTCTCTGTAGAGATGACAAATTCAGAAAGTCTCTCCTGTGGGTGGTTGCTGTTACCAGTCCCCCCGGTGCTGGCAAAGGCTGCCCAGAGTGGGCCCCGCTGGGACACAAAGTGCAGGCTCTTGGTGCTTCCCCAGGTCCCCAGTCCAGAGCAGGTTTGAACAGTTCAGAGAAAACAGACAGAAAAACAGTCCAGGGAAAACTTCTCTGCCTCAGCTAGCTAAACTAACTAAAAAGCAAAGGAGAGCCCTGTTCCACTCCATCCGTGCCCAGACACCACAGTCCAGCAGGATGTGGAGGAGTGAGAGCAGTCTCTGATAACAAACTCTGTGCTGCTGCTTCTGCCCGCCTTTGCTCTCTGACCCAGGCTTGAAGGCACAGAATATAATATCCAGCATAAACAGAACAGACAATTTGTGGATACAAGCATCATAAAGTCACCCTAGGACAGGGTAAAGCCCTAAAAGAAAATTATATCTCAAATTATATTTGCTTTATTGCCAAAGATGCCTTAGGTGCTTGAACCTTATGAAAAAAATCCTCAGCAAAAAATTTGCCAATCTCAACCCAGATTTTCAAATCTCCTTTTCAAGATTCTATGAAATGATCTAATGTTCAGAAACATCCCAGGAACTCCAGGAACTCTTGACACCCCTTGTCCTTGATCTATAACCCTTATCTTCTTCAGCAGTCAGAGAAAACACAGGTTCCTCTGGCTCCTCCTCACAGTTCTCCTCTCCTGCTCTTGCCCATGATTCTCTAATTCTATCTTCTCTCTCATTAGATTTAGCCCCAGTGGCTCAGGGTCCCGTGGAGGAGAGCTGGTGTTTCATACCTTTCACGATTTCTCCTCCTTCTGTTCCTCTATTTTAGTATCACCCCAGGCTCCTCATGACAGTGAAGTTTCACAGGAGTCAGAGATCAGCTGGACTCATGGCTGAGCTTGTGCATGGAGCTGGGATTCAGCCAAAGAAAAGAAAAAATGGGAAAGGAGAAGACAGATGCAAAAATGGGTTGACAAAGCATGTCCCGTGGACAACAAGGACAAAAGTGCCTCGTTTCACTGCTGTGGCGCCCTGCAAATCCAGGCTGCGGGGCCCACTTGAGCCCTGAGTACATTAGTCCTCTGCACACCCACACTGTGTGGAGGCCTGTGAGGAAAAAACAAGAGAAGGGTGGCACGTGAGGGTCCTGAGGACAGCAGAGTAATCACCCAGCCACCCTTGACACCCAGCCAGGCTGTGTCCCACAGGGCATTTCTACACTGGCTCGTCTGTGCTCTGGACACCAAACGTGTCCCCACAGGATCAGAGGGGATGCTGTGCTTAGGGCACAGATGAGGGTACAGGGGCTGCTCCAGCTCACTCCCAGTATAGTCTGGGTAAAGTTATTTTGACTGCCAGTGCCTCATCTGTCCAGCAATGAGAACAGGCCCTCAGGTGTGCCCTGTTAGCCATTTGTTTTTACTGAGAGCTGCTCAGGAAGGTGTTATGAGTACAATTAGTTCTCATGCTCAGGGGATGCCCAGAGACCAGATTCTCCAGATTCAGCTACCTTTGAAGAGGCAATGGGAGAGAGGCCCTCAGTGGCCGTGCACCAGGCTGTGCTCCCCTCTGGTCCCCCAGCCTCCACCTCCAGAGACAGGAGAGGCTGCATGAGCAGGCATGGTCCCAGCCCAGGCACTCACCAGACTTTCCCTCCAAAGAAAACCTGCACAGAGAGAGGTGTTAAGAGCTCGGCCTCACACAGGCAGGGAGCAGCCCGGAGTTTAGTATGTCTCCTCTTTGTTTCTTTCCTTTTTTTCCCTTCTTCTTTTCTTTCTCTCTTTTTGGCAGCAGGAAGATTGTTTAAAGTTGCTAATAAATTCCAGTTAATGAAGCCTGAAAAGCCAGAGCTGGGAGCCAAGAGAAACAAGAGCAATCAGTACAGAAGGAATAGAAAGAGATCTTGAAAGCCGGCCTGGGAATAATAACATGTTGAAATGTGTTCGCCGGCAAGGGCTTTGTTACCGCGCTTTGAATCCAAGCACGAGCGCTCGGTGCCAAGAAGAGAAACTGCAGCCAAAGGCAGGTGTTCATTGCCATTCACCTCTTGCTTCAGGGCACAGCGGCAAGATCAGACCCCTTCCCAGCCACTGGCTCTTTCACCTGCCTCTTCTCGGGCCCCAAGGGCAGAGGAGCTCACCGTCACGGGGAGTGCTGTCGAGGCAGCGCAGCAGGCTCAGCACCACACGCTCAGCACCCGCTGTCGCCTTCTCTGCCAGCCTGGGGGACTAAGAAATACCACAAAAGCAAAATGAAATAAGATGCAGGCATGCGTGCTGGGAATGTGAATGCAGCAGACCTCTTCTCCTCCCTTGCACTTGTGAGGGAGCCCCCTTCTCACTTCCCTTCCCATGTGGGTCCAGAGACCAACGGAGCCATCACAGTTTATGGGGCACCAGCGCTGTTCTTGGCTGCCCTTGCCTGCTCTTAGAGCACCCCCACCACCTCATCAGCTTCCAGGCATCTGGAACATCCATTCTGGGGGGGTTGTTCAGCACAGGGTCTCACTCCAAGGCAATGTCACTCTTGTAGGAGGCAGCACTGTAGTGATGCTGGCAGTGGGGCATGACTCCTTTGGGAGTGACAGCTCTTCTGTGGAAGGGAGGCTGGCATTTCTGGGCAATGCTCACATGTGCTGGCACCCTGGTGAGAAGCTGCTTCTGGAGCAGTGCAGTAACATGCCTAAAGTAGGGGACTCCTGAAACAGCAGCTTTGGTGGGTTTCCATGACACATCAGGCTGGAGAGGTCTCTTATGGAGACACAAACGTGTAGGGCCATGACCTTGTTTTGCCATGCTGAGATTTGGAGGCAGAATCACAGCTCCCTTGGTAGTCACCTTGCCTGGCAAAGCCTTCTGTTTACAGGTGGCCATAGCTAAAGAGCTGCAGCTCTGAATTCTTGGCCTCTGTGGTTTCCCCAGGATTCTGCACAGCTGCTGTGCAGAGGAGGCACCAGGGTACAACTCATTGGCAGAAGAGAGACCAGCTCTGCCTCACCCAGGACTTTCTATCCCCCTTGCTGGCACCAGTCTTTGGCAGAGAATGGCTCTGCTCATTAATTCAAGGGGTGAGCAAAAGCACAGACAGAGTTAAAGGATAATTCCTCTCATGAAGCCTTACAAAGCTCATCCCTGTGCATGGTGTGAGGGCTGTCCTTAGCACCGGCTGAAGTGCAGGTGAGGACAGGAGAAAAGGGCTTCTAAGGGGTTATCTATGAACATTGACCAATGAGGCCAAGATATTACAGCTGCCCAAATAAAATTCAAAATGTTTTGACAATTTAGAGATTCCCATTATATTTCTATTCCATTTAGAGCAGGGATAGTGTTCAGCACTGGAAAAATCCTTGCTAGTTGTGATAGCTGGCCCCAGTTTTCCTGAAAACTGCTTTCCATATGACTAACTATGTTCTGGGGTACCCCAAGCAGGGCACCAAAAGTAGAGTCAAAAGTGAAAACTGCTCTGAAGGTTTGGAAGGAACAAACAGAAAACAGTTGCCGTTTATAATATAAAGAGATGGAGTGAAGGCGTTCAGTGTCCTGTACATTAAGGAGCTGTGTCTTACTAATATTACTTGGCAAATTAATCCAAACTGGCTTACATATGAACATTCATGTGGGTTGAAAACTGGCTTGAGGACCATAAACAAAAGAACAAATGCGATCAATCTATCGAGTTGGAACAGGCATTTGAGGGGGGTACAGCGAGCAGAGCTAGAAACAGGCACAGTCTTCTCCTCGGGGATGGAGTGAGACAGCAAAGACCACATTAGAGGCATCTTCAGGAGATACCAGACTAGGACCAGCTGCAGATTCCTGTGTGAGGAGGAAGAGTCCAGGCCTGGCCCTTTTCTCAAATGCACCATGTTTTTACTTGTTGACTTAATTGGCTTCATTCCGGCTTTGCACCAGCACAAGAACAAACTCAGGCATGACATGGGGCCTGTGGTCCCCTGTGTGCCCAGGGGAAGGCCCAGGCTTGGCGTGATGAGACTGTTTAGGCAAGAGCATGGAGTGTCTGGGCACACTGCCTTGAGAGTGTGAGTGCTTGAGAAACCAACCTGAGCAGGAGATCAAAGGGGCGGCCGACACACTCAATGAAGTTTGGCAAGGGGAGAATTTCACTGGGATATGGACACACATGTTTGTCCTGTCCTGCCAATGGGCAACGTTCCTGCCTCCTAATGTGAGTGATAAGAGCATCACGGAGCTGCCTGAGCACCTGACATGAGTGATCTTGCCCAGCGCAGCCTTCGGGCGTGCCATGGAAGTTGTAGCATGACCAAGAAGCCCAAGATGCAGGAGGGCTGAGCCTGTGGTAATTGAACAGCAGCAACCATATGGTGGTAAACCATGAGTTTGTTCCAACTTGGAGTGTATTGGGAATGCAGATGAAAGCCTGAAGGAATGTTCCCAGAAATCACGGGAGTGGTGGAAGGGGAGGGGGGGGGGCAGGCAGAATCTAAAATCCGCCACAAGCTTTCTGAAGCAAGCCAGCCATATCCAGCTGTCACCCTCCCCTTCTACCTGCCCCTTCTTTCCATCTTCTATCAGTCACTTTAAATCCTGAACTTTCTCTTTCTCCTAACCCTCTGTCACAATGTAAACTTCAGGAGAGCAGGGCATACCACTGAATCAAGTCTGTCCTAAAAAGAGACCTGAGAAGCCTAGAGCTTAGCTCATGTGCTGGGGACCAGAATTTCAGCCCTGCAAGAATAGCTCCTCTTCCTTGTGCTTAGGGCAAAGGCAGTGCCTTTCTGTCCTTCTTGGTGGGATTATTCACTCAAGTCTCCTCCACAGAAGGAGTAAATTAAGAGCTGTCTCAAGGGATGTCACACTGGCAGCATCCCTCTAAATGTTATTGTTCCATTTTAAATGGAAAGGAAGGAACCATTTCACTGCATTTCCTGTGGGATCTGAATTCTGTAGATATATTCAATGGGTGCCTGTCTGCCAAGCAGGGGAAATTCTGGGGAGTTTGAGTGAGAGGGACAGAGGAAACCAAGCACTTGGAAGACTACCAAGTGACCATGGATGGAGGAAGGGTCACACACAGGAAGACTTTTATGTCTTGGGTGTCTCACATGAACTGGCACAGGAGTTAATGGCATGAAAGCAAAGGATGGCCAAAAAGATGCTCCAAGAACTGGAGCCCCTCTGCTCTGGAACCAGGCTAGGAGAGCTGGGGGTGTTCACCTGGAGAAGATAAGGCTCCAGGGAGAGCTCAGAGCCCCTTCCAGGGCCTAAAGAGGCTCTAAGTCTCAAGGGGTGGGACTTTGGACAACGGCTTGGAGTGACAGGACAAGAGGGAATGGCTATAATAACCCAGAGGGCAGGGTTAGATGGGATATTGGGAAGGAATTGTTCCCTGTGAGGGTGGGGAGGCCCTGGAACAGGGTGCCCAGAGCAGCTGTGGCTGCTCAGTCCCTGGAAGTGTCCAAGGCCAGGCTGGGCAGGGCTTGGAGCAGCCTGGTCTGGTGGAAGGTGTTCCTGCCCATGGCAGGGGGTGGGACAAGATGAGCTTTAAGGTCCCTTCCAACTTAAACTGTTCTGTGGTTCTATGACATGTTTCCAGTGGTTACCCTTCCTGCTTGACAGGACACCCCAAAAGGCTCACCCATTCCTGATCTGCTCTCGGCCAGGTGGGACAGCCATGCTCCTCTGCCTGGAACACCTGGATAGCACTCCCAGCATCATGCAGCACCTGTCCTGGGAGGTCTAACAAACCTCCAAACCCCACACCTCCAGACCCTGTGTGCATGTCCTAGCCATGCACCCCTTTAGGAAAGTGGAAACTCAGTCTGTGTGCACAAACACAGACATGTCCCACCTCCCAGACCCTGCATAGAAGGCAGAGCCCATCTTGGACCCCAATGACTCTCTCAGTTGCCTTGGGAGGTGATTTCAGAGAAGTGGTTGTGGTGTGTGCCTCCCTTTGTGCCTGCTTGCCATGGACCTCTACCCCTGGGGAGAGGAACTGGGCTGCCTCAGTGGCAGGGAAGAGGTAAAGGTATGGAGAGAAGAGACAGAGAACAGAGGTGAGGCACAGTCTCGGTGCAACACGGCCAAGGACAGAAACATTTGCAGCGACAGTGAGGCATGGGGCCTCGCTGGGATGAGGCATCCCTTTCTGGGATGCTTTGGACCTCTAAATTCACCTGAGACAGGACCCAGTGAAACCAGAGCATCTACCACAGAGGTATTTTCCCCCTTATGTTCTGTGGTACCCACAGTGCTGAGGTGCCACAAGCTGGCTCTGCATGTGTCCCACCAGCATCTGGGGCTCCCTACCCCCATTCTGAGGCCAGCAGCCCCAGCCTGGGCTCCATTTAAGCTTCACATTCCTCTCCTGCTAATCCTGGAGGTCCCAGATCCATTTAGGGACCTGGCAAACACTCAAACACCCAGGAAAGTGAACACAGAGGCACGGAGCTGCCAGGAAAGGAGCGAGAGGCACATTCAGCCCGGAGTAGGTGTAAGCTGGCGGCAGTGGAGGCTGGGGCAGCCCGGAGCTCCGGGGAGGTGAGGACAGACAGAACCAGGCAGGACCAGGACGGATGCAGGGAGCAGGCCGAGGATGCCGTGCAGGAACACCTCCCCTCCAGGCAGGCGCTCCAGCCTCCCGGACAACGCTCCCTCCCATGTGGAAATCAGCAATCAAAAGGAGCAATTACCCCAAATCACAGCCCCTAAGTGACAAATAGCCCAGCCTGCCAGGCAGATCATGTGCTGCAAGAGGCAGGTTGCAACCTGCTCACACACATTAAAGAGACGACCCTGCGCTGTTTATGCTGTCAGAGGCCTAATTATGGGAGCGATTTTCTCCAGATTCCCGAGGGGAGGGACGAGAGGGAGAGCGCCCGGGCACCCACACATGCCTGCCACAGGTGAGTGTGGCTGCCTGGAACACCTTGGTCCCCTCGATGACCTTTGCAGAGCCCTGGTTCCCATGCACTCTGCCTCCAGCCAGGATGGCATTGCTCAGCCTCCACACCTGTCTCCTTCCCGGACAAAATGCCTAAAAAGAAACAAGCTTTGTCAAAGTTTAATGGATACCTTTGCCAGCGTCTATGCCCAACCTCTTGGGCCTGGTTTAGACTTTCTGTGAGAGTGAAGACGAGACTGGTCACAAATGATGTTCACTGTCTCTGTTTTGGAGATGCAACGTTCCACTCCAAGTCAAGTAGACAAGTTTCTTACCCAAATTTAGCAACAATTTAGGGTCTTAATCAGGTGGTTGAACCCGTCTTTATGATTTCTGGCTGATAGATGCTGGGACTTCATCCATGTCTGTCCTCATGGGTGAAAGAGGAGGAGAAGGAGAAAAGTGACCTCTTCTCTAGGTCAAGCCTAGATTCAGGAGTCCTGGACTTCACTCGTGGCTTCACCACATGCCCCCACCATAGTCCTGCTGATAACAGTGGTGCCGTTTCTAATGTCTGTGAAAAATGCAAATACCTTTTAATTCCCCAGCCTGCCCTGGGCCTTGTTAAATTTTGAGTTCTAAGATCAGGTGATGCTGTACAATGGCAAATCCCATGGGTTTCTGTCAATAAATTCTTTCAGTAAGTTTTAAATGTTGTCCCCTGCTCTTTGCTCTATGTCCCAGATATGTCCCATTTTCCATTGTGATGCTGCTCTTTGCTTCATCTTCCTCTCCCATCCCTTCACCCTCATTCATAAGCCAGGATTTAGGGACAGTCCTCCCAGGGCCATACATGAGCAGAAATAGCTCTCCCCTGCTCCCCTCTCCATTCCAAGGCCTGGCATAGAGCAGGGTCTGTAGGCTGGTCACTACCTGTGCTGTAATTTCTGTGGACTGGCCATCTCTGTTTCTATCCAGGAAATGGCTTTAAGCCATGACCTGTCTCTGGATGCTGAAAATGCTGGATTCAGGTCTGGCAGGAGTTGTGATTTTCTTTGCCTGTTCCTCAGGCTGGGCGAGGGAATTATGTGCAGAGGCTGCCCGAGGTCAGGATTGTGGCTCAGCTTGCAGGTGCTGCAGCCTCCTCTCGAGGGGACAGTGGCAGAATGGATGAGTTGTTAAGCCTCTGCAGACAAGGGACTGTCATCACAAGGATGCTGACACATGACTGGCTCTTCTTTTCACTGCAGACGCCTCTCTGGAAACCAGATCTCCAGGATCCCAGGGGAAGCTTTCTCTGGCCTCTACAGCCTGAAGATTCTGTAAGTAACTTGCTCCTGTCTGCAGAGCAATCCCTGTCCCTGACTCTCCCCAGCCCCTGGAAATGCCCATGAGCAGGGACTTGCAGCCATCCCGAGGGGATGCAAAGCTCCAAGGAGGTGTGGGGTCAGATGTTAAACCCACACTGGCAAACATGCCCTGTGGTGACTGGGGAGCTGTGTCCCACCCCACAGACTGTGAACAGGTCCCCCCGGGACACAGTGTGACAATGTACCCTGGGAGAATCTGCAGAGGGTCACATTTTCATAAAACTCAGCAAACCCCCCTAAAGTGGTGTCCCCCAGATGTGGAGTCCAGACCCCAAACTGGCCCCCACCTGCTCCGCTGCCCTGTCGGGGTTGGAGCAACCCGAAGGTCCAGGTACTGCATTCTGGCAGGTGCTGGGGAAAGGGCCTGTGCTCTGTCCAGCTCAGTTATCCTCACCACAAACCTCTTCACGGCCCCGGAGGCCTCTGCAAGGCTCTGGAGTGACCTGGGAAAGGTGGGATCCTTGGACAGTCTGACCTTAGGGATCCCAGCCTGTCCCCAGGGGTGATGGAGGCAGGAGCACTGCAGCCATCAGGCCATGCCTGGGATCTGCTAACTCTGCTCAATAAAGGTCATGGCAGGCAGGCCATGGAGCCCTGCTGTCCAGCAGGGAGCGTCTAAGAGACAAAGCTTCTCTGGAAATTTTGGAAGCCACACTCAGATGAGCTGGCTCTACTGTGGCAGCTACACTCACACCTTCCTACGAGCCATGGTGTCTCACTGCTCATGGAGTCACTCTGGTTTTTGTATCCATGTGACAGTCCTCAGGGTCTGTGCTGGATGTTGAGGTGGGAGTCCCTTTCTTCCTAAGGAACCATCTTAAAAATCTTCTGCAATAAACATTTCATCCCCAAGGGGATGTTTTGAACTCAGCCACAATGTGAAATTGTTGTAGCTGGTCCAGTTTATGCAGAGAGAGCAGGTACAAACCTGCTCCCAGGATTAGAGAGTATAAGGCTGTTTACTACGTCTTCTGAAGATGTAAAGTATGAATCCTGCCCTAAATCTCAGGGCTTAGAGATTTATCCATCCCCTGCATTAGGCAACAAATCAAAGGAACTGAGGAAAAACCGCAGCTCTCCCACCCAATTTCAACAAGAGGAGCCTTCTACTCTGGGGACGCGGGAGCTTTTCAAGGCGCTTTTGATCAATTCTATTTGTGTCAGGCCCAGGTAAGGACAAATGCAGCGTTACCGGAGCGATGCCTCCCTCCCAGAGCCCGCAGCTCAGCGGGAAGGGGAGGGTGTGCTCTGCCCTCCTGCCTGGCACACAGCTCACTGACACGGCCACAGGCAGCACCAGCAGGGACACGCTCACCAGTGACCCCAGAGCAAGGAGAGGCCTGAAGGATCAGGGAGTTTCTGTCTGGGAAATGGTTGCATCGGGAAGCTTGCTCCAGGCTGTCTTGTGAGAGCCAGAGTTGGTGTCCTCATGCTGCAGGATGAGCTGCTTTCCTCTCAGCCAGGCTGTGCCCAATGACACAGGGTGGCATGTGGGCTGTCATGTCCCTCTGGCCGCAGCCCTGCCTGAAATGAAACCATGTGCCTGCTTAGGGACGTGGTTTAATGGTGAAGCTGGCAGTGTTAGGTTAATGATGGGATCTCACAGGGCTTGTCCAGTCGTAATGATCCTGTTGTTCTCTGGCACTTACCTGACCCCAAACCTTTCCCATGGGGGTGTGTGGAGCACTAACCCAGCCAGAAGGGGAGGAGGGTGGATGCCCACAGTGACTGGTCCATCCAGGCCCTGCCATGAATCTCTTATTTAACAAAGGTCCTGCTTCCTAAAAGCAGGGGCACTACCAGACCCCATGTCATTGGGTGCTCCCACTTTCACTTTCCAAAAACTCTGATTTTGGCCAGGCCATTTTCCTGACCTGTCTGCAGTGGTTTGTTGTGCTGCCATGTGCTCTCACTATTGGAGATGCTCTGATTACTTTCTGCAGTGTTTCTGTGGGCTCCACTGGAGTGAGGTCTTTGGGGGAATGCAGTGGCAGATCCCTGCACCCTCCAGGAAAAGCAGTCATTGACCCCCACCTATTCCTCTGTCACTCTAAGAGTAAGGGCAGCAGTAAGGGACACAATGGAGATAGACTGGTCCCTGGGAATTGCTGGAACAGGTCTAGAAACATTGCCAGGACACATCTTAGGAGCACTGAGGTTAACCACATTAGAAGGGCTCTTGCGTAGGGTGGGGACTCTAACTCATTTCTCTACTAAGTAAAAACTGAGGAAAGCCACAAGGTACTGAAGAAGGCAGGTGAAGGCCACCATGTGTTTCCTTCAGGTTGTGAGTAAGGTCCCTCAGATCACTGCGGCAGTGGCCTGGCTGGGGCTTGTGGCTCTGCAACAGTTCAGCAGGATCTGCTCCGTCTCTCCAGGAATCAGAGGGAACAAGTGTAGTCCCTCAGTCTGGTTGTGGCCAGGGTTGGAGAGAGGAGCCTGGAGAGAGACCATGGGTCTGGATCACCCTGCTCTTTGTGCTCTGGGAGTGACCAAAACCCCTCACCCTCTTCCCACAGCTCAGTTCCCTATTCCCTTTGCTGCACTTCTCTGTACCCCATCCAAGCCTGCTGAGGGCCAGAATCCACGGCTGAGCTGACTCCACCAAGATCTCCCTGTATCCTGGAACTCTGAGACTGTGAATATAAATTTCAGCCTAAAATACTGGGAGGAATTTGGGACTGCTGTGGAAGTGCAGTGATTTATAGGATGCTGTTGTTATGGACACTGTGGGTACTACAGAGATAAGGGTGCAACCAGCTGTACACCGGTGAAAACTGGCGTGCCTTGTGCAGTACACAGCCAGGGAACTGGGGAGCACCAGACTGGCCCCAGTTCTGTCCATGTCCTGTGGGCTGCTGTGCAACCACACTGGGACAGGACAGCATGTCACAGGACATGAAGTGCTCACTGCGCTGCTCCCCATCCAGACCAAATCCCTGCTCCCTTAGGGCCAGTTCAAACATTCCTGCAGTTATGTGCTTTTCTTTGCACTTTAATCTCTACCAAAACCACAAATACCACAGAGGGTATCTGGAGATGGGAATCTGAAGACCCCATGAGACAGGAAACATCAGAGAGATCCTGGGATGTCAGGTAATAAAAGACAGGAGCATGGAGGAAAGTCCTGTCTCCTCACTTTACACGGAGGCAAAGTGTTAAGTTTATACTTAACCATTCTAGCTCTACTGAACATCAAGACATAAGAGGACCCAGAGAGGGCAAATCACCCTTCAGGCTTTACACTGAACTTCCCTGGGGGTGTTGGCCAGTGCAGGGCTGCTGGGCTGAGACCCACCTGCACTGAGACACCAGCTGTGATGCTTCTGTTCCTCTTGATGCTGGGCAAACTTTGGCCAGGCCACACTGTCCCACCTGGGACCTGCCCTGCAGGACACGAGGCAGCAGCAGAGCAGCCGCATGACAACGGGCAGAAGGATGAGGAAATGCCAAATCCTCTTCGCTAGGGAACCTAGAATAGAAATTGCAGGGGTGGTAGGAGAGTGGGATTGATGTGGCTCCTTTGCCTGTGTCCTCCTCCTGCAGCTCCTGTGCACAGCTGGTCCCTGGGCAGCACAGGGGGCCCCAGGGCTCCCAGTGCTCACAAGGGGCATGCCAAGCCTCTGGCACTCTGGCAATCACAGGTGCCTGCCCCCTCAGCTCCTGAGCTGTGCCCCACTCACAGCACCCTGCCGCTCTCATTTCCCTCTTCCCCTGCCTGCGGCACCTTCTCCCCTCCTGCTGGCTGTGGGTATGGGCCAAGTGCAGGGAGCACCGAGCACCAGGAGCTGCCTCACTGCTGCACCCAGAGCCCATTCCCATGGGGGACACGCTGTCAGGCTGCTGGGACCCCTCTGAGATGAGAGTCACCCACACAGGACGTGTGGCTGGTGTCAATGTGACCTGGAAGTCCAGAATCACAGGCTGAGCTTCTCCTTCCATGCTGTACAAGGGGCGTGAAAGCCCCAGTGATGGATCCCGTGGCTGTTCTCTGCAGCCCACTGGGATGGAAAACCTCATCCAGGTGGGCAGCTGTCCCACAAAGACCAGCACAACCTCTGGGGCTGCTGGTCCTGCACATGGATTTGTTTCTGCAGCCAAGGTGTGCTGGGGAGATAAAACCCTGGCTCCTGCAGCCCAGTGAGAAGGACTGGGGTCTTGTGATGAACATTGAGTCAACTGAGGTCACTTGATCTAGAGGAGAGGGGAATGAGGATGGACACAAACCTTCAAAGACAGGCTGCTGCTGCAATAAGTAAGGAAATACATAAACTCCATATATGAAGACAAGGAATAGCAGGTTCTGGAGTAGATGGCAACAGGGATATTGAGGACATTTTGTTTATAGATATGGATGTTGTGTCACAGGTTGGCTGAGGTGTGACAAGTGACAGGCGTGGCTGTAGTTGGGAATGGCTGCCCCAAACATAACTAGCTGAAACCTGGGGTATTCAGGAGCTGACTCACAGCATGGTCAAAGATCTTACCTCTGGTGACAGGGGGGTCCCCTGAGGAGACAGGCTGATATCTGGGGATGGAAACAATTTTCCTAGTTTAATTTTAGTGTGCTATAGCCCTAGGGCTAATTGCAATCATGTGCAGGTCCACAAGTAAACTCTTGCATGCTTCTTGGGCTGTCAAGGGGCCTGGTGCTTTCCCAGTATTTCCAGAGAATTAGTTTATGTTTAAGAAAGGATGGGAAACACCCTGGGAATTCCTCCACCAACCCGCCTGTGCAGATGGTCCTCTCCCTGCCCTCAGAGTGAATCCCAGAGGTACTGGAACCTGGACCAGATTCTTGGCTCTGCCTCCTCTGACTGCTTCACTGCACAAAAATCACCTGGAAAGTGGCCATGAAGATAGGCCTGTACAGAAACCATGCAGAGGTACACCCAGGGAAGCAGGTGTGTGGAGACTTGGAAGAGAGCAGGGGAAGAGCCAAGCTGCCCCACTACAACAATACATCATGCCACAGATATGCTGGGATATGCTGAGATCTTCATGCATGGAGCCTGGAGCCAGCCACGGGCAAGGTGAGATGTGGCCTCCTCAGGCCCCCTCAGACAAGGGCAGACTGACAGGGGTGTATGCTCAGCAGCAGTAGCTGGTGCTCAGAGCTTTTCTCCACTGGCAGGTCCATCCCTTTGCAGAGACCTTGGGAGTGCACCTCTCCCAGGGGGCTGCTCTGCAGGACAGTGCACCCACATCCTCTCCACGGGGGCTGATGCTCCTCAGTGCAACCTTCATTGCCAGGATCGTTGGAAGCCACTCCACAGGGTGTTTTGACCCCTCTGCAACGTCCTCCCCTTGGAAAATTAACTCCTCGGTCCATGCTCTCCCAGCCTTGGAGCTTTCCAGGGTGGCAGAATACGCTACTAAATGAGAGTATCTGGAAAACCAGAAATTTTCCATCGTTTCAGACCTCTTCATGAGCTGCCTGGATGCTTCTCACCTCCAAGTGTCCTGGCTGGAGCTCCATCAGCCAGGAAGCTCCCATCCCAGCTGGCCAAGGGGCTGCCTTGCACTACCACAGCTTCCCAGACAGCTTCCCACCCTTGCACAGGTATCCCTCACCAAACGCTGCCCTGCACAGCCGGGATTGCCCCCGCTCTGACTCCTGGCTGAACATGCTGCAGCAATGGCAGTGCTTACTAGCCAAGAAGGAATCCCACACCAAACTCCACAGGGAAAGAGTCCAAGTGCAACCACAACCTCACCCCAAAACGTGGAGCGTAAAATGCCTGGGTGCATCCTCTTGTCTGCCGACCCTGCACCCACAGCAGGCCCACCCCACCACTCCAGTCCTCAGCAAGCCCCAACCAGCCTGTGTGAGTGTGCAGACCCTGTGCTGCCCAACCTGCCTGCACAGCCCAGAGTGTGAGCACTGCCCAGCACTGCCCAGCCCTGCACTGCCCTGCACTGCTTTGCCCAGCCCTGCCCAGCCCTGCCCAGCCCTGTCCTGCCCTGCCCTGCTCTGCCCTGCCCTGCCCTGCCCTGCCCTGCACTGCCCTGCACTGCCCTGTCCTGCCCTGNGCTCTGCCCAGCCCTGCTCTGCCCAGCCCTGCCCTGCCCTGCCCTGCTCTGCCCTGCTCTGCCCTGCTCTGCCCAGCCCTGCCCTGCCCTGACCAGCACTGCCCTGCCCTGCACAAGTGTGTCAACTCAGCACTGCCTGAACCCTGTCCCACCACACACTGCCCCAGCGCTGCCCATGGTTCATCTCCATCAGCAGGTAGGCTGGACAGAGCCTGACAAGAGTGCCCTTGTTCAGCACATGCCACATCCCCTGGACAGGCCCTACCCAAAGGCCACCCCACCATCCCCTCCTCTTCTCCTCCTGAGCAGTGACCACAGAACCCCCTGTGGCCCAGGACAGGTGCTGACTCGCCTGGCGTGTGAGCACACATCAGAAAACATCACCTAAAAAGTCATGTTGCCCCAGGATGGCAGGTTTGAAGGTGGCTTGGGACACTTCAGAAATCCCTAGACAGACCCTAGCTCTTGGCCAGCCCTGAGCCTGTGCAGAACAGAAATGGCTTTGAGACAAAGGGAATGGTGTGGCACATCCAAGAGACGCTCCCATTGGGAGGGAAGAGGAACATGCAGAGGTTGGAATGTCTTTAATCCCCATGCATGGGCTCCAGGCACAGTTGCCTCCAGCAATAACAGCCCTTTGTGCTGGCTGAGTCACTTCAGCCTCCCAGGATGGGGACATTTTATCATGCACAGGCCTGTACCTCTGAGGGCTGTGAGTCTGCTGAGACTCTCTTGTGCAAGGATCCTGGTGTGATGGGACCTGATCCCAACATTTTTCTGGTCGTTCAGGCATGGTCCTTGCCAACAAACAATCCTCCTATGAAACCCGACCTCTGAGGAGCTGTGATTAATTCTGGTTCCAGTCTGCTGTGGGTAGCAGGTGGAATGTCCATGTCTGCCAGCATCTGCAAGCCCCAGTATCACCTGAACAGTGCCAAGCAAGGTGACAGTGCTCCATCCACACTTGGGTCGCTGGTCTGAGTTCTTTGCTTGTCATGTTCATCAGTGTCCTCAGCTTGTCCAGAAGTTGGCTCATCAACCAGCAAGGTCATATGTAGTTTTGATATTTTATAAGTTTCTTGGGTGCAAACTTGGTGAATTTTTCCTTCCATGGGGAAGCTCACTTCTAAGCTCAGAATTTGTTAAACATAGCTCTGAGCTGTGTGTGTTTCATGGACAGGCGGTGTTTGGCTGCCCTGTCTCCCACATTGGGGATGGGAGACTTCTACATCTCAACCAATGAGATGGACAATTCTTATCTTTGAATTCTAAGCATTCTGGCAGTCTGGTACTGAGCATGATGAAGAAAGTATGTTAACTCAGTACCTGGGCACATATAGCCCAAATTCCTTTTGAACAATTGAGTCATTTTAAGAAATAGTATAAGCCTTCTGATACTGGAGTCAAAGAGTCCTGATTCACCATTGGGCACAACAATAGTCATAGAATCACAAAATGGTTTGGATTTGAAACAAGCTTAAGGACCATCCTGTTCCACCCCCTGCCACTGGCAGGGACACCTTCCACTAGCCCAGGTTGCTCCAAGCCCCAAACTTGGCCTTGGACACTTCCAGGGATGGGACAGCCACAGCTTCTCTGGGCACCCTGTGCCAGAGCCTCACCACCCTGAATAAATTCTAAGAAAATTAGACTCAGCAACTGAGAAATTGCATCAACTAGAACAGGATTGCTCCATGGATACAAGAATTTGAGCTCTGGCTAAGGTTGTCTCTAAGCTCCTGTGAAGCAGCACCTTGCTGTAGGAAAGCCAATGAAATCCAGGGATTTTTGTTTGAAGGCAGGAGCTGACAGAGAGGCAGGAATAGACAGATGCTGACAGAAAAAAGCTGAAGCCAGTGTGATCTGGGATCTCAGGGTCGCTGTGATCTTGTGGACTGCGGTCCAGCTTCACAGACTGTCTGTGCCTCAGTCAGTCACCCAGCAGCAGCCTGGGATCCATGCAGATCCCTGCACCACCATCCCTGCTCACACCCTTGAAAACAGCTTCCTGTCCTGGGGGGAGCACGAGTGTAGGGAGGGGACAGTGTCTGCTCCAGACTTTTAGGACCATGAAGTCAGGAGATGACAGATGACTGTTTTGCAGAGTTGTTCCCCTTTTCAATGCAGCAACCTCTTGAAGCAGAATGTATTTGCCATCCTTGGAGATGGCCTGGAGCCCAGGCCTCCTGCTGCAGGTGCTCTGCTCAGTGAGCTGCAGCATTGTCTTCCCCTTTCTTGTACAAGAGCAGCGCCCCAAAGGGCAAAATGCCACAGCTTAGACATAGAGGGACCCGTAGCCCTGTCCCAGCTTCTCAGATGCCCTGTTGTCCTCTGATCCTTTTTGTCCTGCTCCTGTTATAGCACTGAACCAGGTGCAGCCCCAGGAACCAGCTGCTACAGAGAGGAGGTGTGATCCTGCAGGTGTGTAGGGGTTTCCCTGGCATCATCCCCCAGGTTTTGGTACAATTATTTGGGCTCTTCCCAAAATCATGTTGTATGTTGTTTATGCAAAAAAGGCAATATGCAAGGTTGGTTTAATGTTGGTGATGTGTAAGGATTGACTGCAGTGAGTAGGGCCTGATGGGGCCAGTCCTTAATACCAGACTGTAAGAGAAGCCATCCTGGGACATCCAGGGATAAACACAGCATGTCTTCTCTTGCTAAAACCTGAGCTGCTTGTAAGAAAAGCTGGAGATTTCCTGAGCTTGAGGATGAATGAAGAATTTCTTGTTTAATACAAGGATGGCCCTGTCCCTAGAATATTATCAAACTCTGTTTGGAATTGGCTTTTGACTTCTCTGTGTCATGCTCTGATGATGAGTTATTGGATTCATTATGTGCAATTCGAAGAAGCACTGGTTCTTGTTCCAGTCCCAGCATCTGAAAACTTCTCTAGCTGCCCTGCTGCTGTGAAAAACAGCATTGTCCATCTCTCCAGTGGTTTTCGAGGTCTCTGAAACATGTTCCTTAAAATATTGTTTGTCTGCACCAAAATGGCTTCATTTTGGAACCAGTCCATGCTGATGGTGGTCTGGAAAGTCTCTCAGTCTGTTTTACTGGTTGGAGAAGGGACTTGTAATAAGTGGTAGGCAGCAGGATCCAGCAGAAGTGTGACAATGGGCTTTGCTTTAATGCTGACTTCAGATATGTCCAATGATCACCACTAAACACCAGGCCCAGATTTCAGAGAGCCACTGAGATTCAATGTTTGTCCCACCAAAACCCTGAAAGTACTTTCTGAAGTCCCACACTGAACCTCTCTGTGTTCAGCTCTGCATCTTCTTGATTTTTAACAGACATTAATTATTATTCCAATTCACTGGGCTGCAGGAGCCAGGGTTTTATCTCCCCAGCACACCTTGGCTGCAGAAACAAATCCATGTGCAGGACCAGCAGCCCCAGAGGTTGTGCTGGTCTTTGTGGGACAGCTGCCCACCTGGATGAGGTTTTCCATCCCAGTGGGCTGCAGAGAACAGCCACGGGATCCATCACTGGGGCTTTCACGCCCCTTGTACAGCATGGAAGGAGAAGCTCAGCCTGTGATTCTGGACTTCCAGGTCACATTGACACCAGCCACACGTCCTGTGTGGGTGACTCTCATCTCAGAGGGGTCCCAGCAGCCTGACAGCGTGTCCCCCATGGGAATGGGCTCTGGGTGCAGCAGTGAGGCAGCTCCTGGTGCTCGGTGCTCCCTGCACTTGGCCCATACCCACGGCCAGCAGGAGGGGAGAAGGTGCCGCAGGCAGGGGAAGAGGGAAATGAGAGCGGCAGGGTGCTGTGAGTGGGGCACAGCTCAGGAGCTGAGGGGGCAGGCACCTGTGATTGCCAGAGTGCCAGAGGCTTGGCATGCCCCTTGTGAATACTGGGAGCCCTGGGGCCCCCTGTGCTGCCCAGGGACCAGCTGTGCACAGGAGCTGCAGGAGGAGGACACAGGCAGAGGAGCCACATCAATCCCACTCTCCTACCACCCCTGCAATTTCTATTCTAGGCTCCCTAGCGAAGAGGATTTGGCATTTCCTCATCCTTCTGCCCGTTGTCATGCAGCTGCTCTGCTGCTGCCTCGTGTCCTGCAGGGCAGGTCCCAGGTGGGACAGTGTGGCCTGGCCAAAGTTTGCCCAGCACCAAGAGGAACAGAAGCATCACAGCTGGTGTCCTGCTCCTCACACCCCCTGAAGTCACCCCCATGGTCTCTGCTCTCTCCCAAGAGCACTTCTGCCCTGCCCTGGCTCTCCTGTGATTCCCCACTAGCCCAGGCAGAGCTGTAAGCCAATGCCCAGCTGTATTTGTGCAGCCTTTTATCCATGTTCATCTATGGAGCCTTTCCCTCAGTTTCCCTCCAGAATTCTGCATTTCCCAACTGCTCTTCCACACCAACCTCTCCCTGCACCCGTCCTCATAATGTGCAATTTTTGGCAGAAAGGCTAGGTGAGACTCTGTAGATCCTTAATCATCTTCTTTACTTGGAACGGAACCATTTATTAAGTGTTGCCTCTCTGCTGCCCTTTTGTACCAAACACATCTTCCCTCCTGCACTGAATGTCAAAATTCAACATTTTACTAAAGGAAAGCTTAAGTCATGGTAGCTGGTGTCTATTCTTTCTTCATTCTTATGGTCTTTTACCCTGTATAGAAGAACATTTTGGCACAGCTCATTTTTCACAAGCTGCTACTGACAGTTCCTCGTTTCCTTGCTCTTTCTTCTGTGTTCATACAAGTAATTTACTGGTAAGTCCCTGTTTTCTTCCAGAAGTCGAAGGCTTTTGTGCCCTATAGCTTTCCTTTTTTAAAGGTTGTCTCTTTCCAACTTTCCTTTCATGTCAGAGCTCTGAATCTTTGGCAGTAGAGCTGCAGTCACTGCAATGGAGAGGTTTCTTGCCTACGTCCATGCTCTTTGGGCTGCCCCTCACCACTAAGGCTCCTTTGACACTGGCAGTAAATTATGATAGGACCCTAAGCACCATTTCATTTTTCATGCCATCTCCAGTCACTCTAAGAAGGTTTTGTAAAGAGTAACCTCAGATATGTAAAACTTTCATTTTTTTAGGCACTTCCCCTGACCCAGCTACCTTGCTGGGATGTGTCTGTTATCCAGGGGAGCTCGTGTCAGTGATGTCCCAGTTCTGGAAGGAGCAAGTAGGTTCAGGACAGAGGCATGTCCAGAGTCAAAAACAGCCTTTGCAAAGATGCTGAGATGATGACACCAGTAAATTCAGATGTGTGATGCTCCAGCCAGTAGGTCAGTGAGAGAGGATTGTGTCTGACCAGGTCTGAAACACTCCTTGGAGTGTGGTTCTCACTCTGCCTCCATCCCTACAGCTGTTTAGACACCCACCCCTGGGTGCACTGTCACCTTTGTCTCCTCCTTTCCCATCCCATGTAGGTGCCTCCGTGCCCACAGCCCTTCTCCATGCCCTACACCCACTTCCATCTCTGAGGGCTCCTCCTGGGTCCTGCCTGTTTGGCCCAACAGCCCCAGGCACCTGCTCTCTCTGGAGTCTCTGATTTGGCTTTTTCCACAGCAGTTTCAGTTCCTGCTGCAATCAATGCCAAGGCTGAGAGGTCCCTGAGCAAACAGCTGTGAGCAGCTCCTCACCTGCTGTGCCTGCAGCTGGCCCACAGTGGGATAGGAGAGCTGCCCACAGTGGGATAGGAAAGCTGCCCACGGGCTGGTTTCCACCCCCTCTGGAGGGAACCACTGATACACATGGGCAAAGGATGCCTAACTTCAGGATAAATGTAGGACAGCCTGGCTCAGAGCACTGGTGTCAGTCTGGGGTAACAGATGCATGTCTGCAGAGCAGAGGCCCCTTTGTGGTAACATCCCCCACTGCAGCACCAAACTCACCCCTTGGTCCTCCTGCTGCATGTCCTGGGTCAGACTGGGCTCACCTGCCAGCCACCTTAGGCTTCCTTAAGAGCCCTGGCTGGCCAACATGGCACTTTCCAACTGCTCCAGCTTTGCAGCAAGAGCCCAGAACAACTTCAGAAAAAAGCAGCAAATCCTCCATTTCGTGTCAGGCTGTTGTTGGGTTTTTAACAAAGTTTTCTTTTTTCTAATTATAGGATGTTGCAGAACAATCAGCTGAGCCGCATCCCTGCAGAGGCACTGAGAGATCTTCCAAATCTCCAATCTCTGTAAGTCATTAAAAATCAATGCTGCGAGCTGCACATTCCCTTGGGGACCCCAGGCTTCCCAGCATTTGAGTCATTAGTTCCTTTGTCAAGGATGTTCTGTTCCTTCTTCCTATTCTTTTCCAATTTATGCAAAGATTACTGTCACTTAGAGTGGAAGGGAGGGGAGGGCAGTTTTCAAGGAAGAAACACTGTCTTGGTAGAGGATGTTGAAATTACAGCTCCCCATGTGTGCATTGTGATGAAAAGGCCACCAGAGCCAATGCATATTTCAAGGAACATTGGAAAATATCCACCCAGAGTCTCTGTCCTCTGCACTGTGGACCACAGTGGGGAAAGGACCTACCAGTGAGTACAGAGGACATTCTGGGCTGTCAAAGTGCAAGTTGGGCTGTTTTACCCAAATGGACGATAATTGTGTCAGGGTAGAACTGCTTTAAAGACTTTTAGTGATTCAGCCCTGGGAAGAAGCTGAGGCTGTGGTTGTGCTTTTCCTTTAAAGGAGCTATACACACTGCAGGTTTGTGCTCCTGTGTTCCCTAAAAAATCACACAACTTTGGAATTCTGCTGTTTTGCTGAGTATGGGCACAGTTGAGACCAGACCCTGGGGGTGCTAATGAATTTAGGGAAGGTGTGTTTGGTGCAGGGAGCACAGCTGAAGCTTGTAAGAGCATTCTGAGTTGTGCTGAACCACTGAAAATCTGACCTTATCCCTTAATCCTTAACTTCAGTCCTAGTCTTACACAGCCCTTTTATCACAGAAATGTTAGCTGGAAGCAGTTTCTGGGAGTCTCCTGCTTGGAGCAGGACTATCCCAAATACTCAGGGGGGCAGTTGCAGCTTTGTCTATCCAAGCATACAGATTCCCCTCTCGCTGGTAGCCTGGGGCTGTTCTTCCTGGGGAAGAAACGTTTTCTCAAGTCCAACCTAAAACTCCTGGAAGGCAATTTGTGGCCATTACGCTTTGTTTGATCACCTGGAACCACCCTGAAGGGCTTGGCTCCGTCAGCTTTTGTTGCCGGTCCTTGCAAGTTCTCCTCTCAGCCCCTTCTCTGCTAAGTGAAACCAACCCTGCTCCTTCCACCTCTACTCATGGGACAAATATCCCAGGACCCTGACTCAGCAACTAGCCCTCCACTGGACCTGTCTCATTCATCCTTCTTACCTGGGCACCCCAAAACTGGGCACAGTTCTTCATGTGTGGCCCTCCCAATACCCAGTAGGAGTTTCTGTAAATATGAATTTAAATATTAATTTGCCATGGGGGTGTTGGCTGTGCAGGATATGAATGTTCTTTCTGCCAGAAGAGATTTGAAACATTTGCTGTTGAAACATCATTGGCACATGGTTGTGGTTATTATTAAATTGTGTTGACATCACCACCAGTGCCAGAGTCAAGACCCCCCCACTCCAGGGATTTTGAGATCAGGTTGTTCTCCAAGTGACTTCTCTTTCAAGGGAAGCATGACATGGAAGGTCACTGCCCCAGGAACACCCCTTCCCCCATCAGCCTGTCTCTCCTACCCCTTGCAAGTGTGTGACAGCCAGTGCCACCAGAGCCCACAGCTGCACAGAGCCAACCCTGGTTTCTGAAGGTTCTGCTGCTTGCACAGCCACCACTGAAGCTCTGACCACCAGTCCTGGGGCATTTGCCACTGGTGGCTGGCAACCTGGGCTAGTGCCAGGAGGTCCACATGCTCCATCTCCTCAGCCCACAGCCCCTGCCAAAACACCACAGGGCACGTGAGAAATGCAAAACACCCCAAGATACTTGCAGCACTTTGGGGGTTGTTTAAGGGGCAGGGTGGGAGGATGGCGTGGGTGAATTAGCACAGAGGTCCCTGCTCCTAGTGCACTTTGAGACCACCTCATCCACGGTGTTTTTCCCAGATGTCTCCAAAGTTGGGTCAGGGGGAGCTAGGGCCAGCTGGGATCCAGTGCTCTTCCTGCAGAAACTGAACAGTAAAAGCAAATTTTTGGAAGAAATAAGCTGCTTTAGACAACCTGAGAGAGACCAGGTTTGGAATAAAATCAGAGGGCTGAGTATCTGGGCAGGCCTGGCTCGGACATGTCAATGCCTGTCACAGCAGAACTGCTTTCAAGAGCTGCAGCCACAGCAACCAGAGGCTGCTGTAGCCAGCTGTGTCCTCTGTGCCCCCAGAACATGCTGTCCAAGCTGGGGTCCCACCCAGGGTCCGAGGTGACTGAGCAGGGACCTCCTGCCTCTCCCGAGCAGCCTTGTTCCTGTGAACCAACCTGCCTGGGCTGGTACTGCCCTCTCAGAGCTTCCCTCAGCCCTGCAGTTCAGCCAGCAGTGCACAAGCACCCATGCCTGGTCCCTCTGGGCTCCTTCACTCCTCCCCTTCTCATCACCCATTTTTAAGATGCCTCATTTTGAGGGATCTCATTTCTCTGTAACAGAGCCACATCTTCTGTGCCTTCCCCAGCTCCTCCTCTGAGGCTCAGGATCCTTTCCCAGCCCCTCATTGTTTCTGAATCCTGTTCCAGACCCAAACTGGGCACAGGAGAGACTGGGACTGTGATCTCCCACTCCTCCCTCTATCTTACAAAAACCCCAAACTGTTAGGCCTCACAAGACCTGTGTTCAGGATGGGAAAGGCACCAACACCTTCTGGCCTGCAGAACTGATCCATCCAATGCTCCCAACTGCCCCATCCAGGCCCACAGCACATTCACCAGCCACCAGGCACAGTGGGAGCAAGTAAGTTCAAAGGAAAACTCCTGCTGGGAAAATAAATTTTTCATAGGATGGGGTCTAAAGTGCCCCTCCAGCCAAGTGAGCCTCAATACACGTTCTCTGGTCACAGAGTACCCAGGGCTTCTTTAGAATCAGAGCACAGAATCCCAGAATCATTACTGTTGGAAAAGACCTCAAGGTCATCGAGTCCAAGCTGTGCCCAATCCCCACCTTGTCACCAGCCCAGAGCACTGAGTGCCACCTCCAGTCATTCCTTGGACACCTCCAGGGACGGGGACTCCACCACCTCTCTGGGAAGCCCCTTCCAGTGCCTAACAGCCCTCTCAGTGAAGAAATTCTTCGTGATGTCCAACCTGAACCTCCTCTGGCACAGCCTGAGGCCATTTCCTTTTGTCCTGTCAGATTTCCACTGATGACAGATTAACATCCTTTTTGGGAGGCCCATTTGAGAACTGGCAGAGCGTATTAAAAAATAAAGAGATGTGTATTGGGAACAGCACAATCCCCTGTAGCAGATCTGTTGGGACCTTAAAGGTTATCTCACATTCCAGCCCTCTGCCACAGGCACTTTCCACTAGCCCAGGCTGCTCCAGGCCCTTTGCAACCTGACCTTGAACGCTTCCAGGGACAGGGCAGCCACAGCTTCTCTGGGCAACCTGTGCCAGTAAGATGAAGAGCTCCAGGAGAAGATTTCTGTAACAAAAAGCAAGCAGCAAAACATGAGTAACTTCTGTAGGTCTCACAGCAGTGAACCCACCTCACCCACCCCATTCTGTCTGTGCTTACAGGAGTTCAGGGTAAAGCCACAGGAGATCAGTCACATCCCCAGCTGTCACTTTTGCATGTGTGACCTTGAGGCTGGCCCAACTTTCCAGCCATCTGGGGGGCTGTCTCTTCTGGAAGCAAAAGTTTCAGAAGAGTTCCATGCAGTGGAGAACTCTTCTCTGTCTGAGATGGCTAAAGGAAGGGCAAAAAGTGCCTCTCAGCAGGATCCTGAGCAGAGATCAGCCACAGGCTGCAGTGAAACCTGCCCTCAGCACAGAGAGGACAGCAGGGAGCGGTTCTCCAGGATGGGTATTCCACAGGATGGTTATTCTCCAAGGGAACAGGGACAAGTCAGCTCTGCCCCGCATTAGGACCACACCAAATTCTTTTTCTGTCTCAAGCCTGACTTCTTTAAAGTGTGGAGAGCATGTGCAGACAAAGATGATGATTTGCACTTTCATATAATCACAGAATAATCAAGGTTGGAGGAGACCTTCAAGATCACCTAATCCAGCCATCAACCCAGCACCACCATATTGACCCCTACACCACATCCCTGGGTGTCACATCCAGGCACCTCTTGGACACCTCCAGAGACAATGACTCCACCACCTCCCTGGGCAACTTATCCCAATGTCTGACCATTCTTTCAATGAAAAAATAATTTCTAATGTCTAATCTGAATCTCCCCTTGAGGAGTTTAGGGCCATTTCCTCTTGTCCTGTCACCTGAGACATGGAAAAGAGCCTGACCCCCACCTCACTCTAATTTCCTTTCAGGTAGCTGTAGAGAGCAACTTTCTCCTCCTCCCACAGAAGCTGCACAGCAGAGATCCTTGGGCGGGGTGAAGTCCCAAGAACCACATCTGGTGACACAGCCCAGTGTGGCTGCAAGGCACAGCCCTGCTCAGGGTGGATGGGAACATTTCTGAGCACACACAGTGTGTACAAGGTGGTACCTCTGCTGTGCCCCACAATGGGGCAAGCATGACCTGGAAAGCATCCTGGGTCTCATCCTGTGCTGCTCCCCTGTGGAGAGCTTGCAGAGTCCTGCAGTTCGCCTTCTAGCTCATGTTCAGAGATGCTCTCCACTCATCAGGAGTGGCACAGCATGGACAGCACTGTGTCTGAAGGGCTGAGATGCTCTGCTTGGTTTCTACTGGTGCTGCCATGGCTCCTCTAAATGTGGCTACTCACCTCAGACCAAGAGACTCCATGCAGGTCTGCATTAGAGTGAATTTTCCCCTCTTTTGCAAATATCTGAGTAATTTTCCACAAGTTTATGAGACTCCTGTGTATTCATTGCAAAAATTTTGCCAGCCTGGAACACCTATAGGTCACCCACAGCACGGTTTTCAAGAATTACCAGTCAGGCCATCTGAGCCCCAGTGTATTTGTGCTGCTCAGAGACTCCTCCTTTCCATTCAGAAGGAAAAGTGGCTTTATGGCACACCATGACAGTCCATGAGTTACCAGACTTGTATGGCACATCTTAACTCTCTGTTTGCATGTTGGCTACATATCCTAAGCAAGCAAGACAGCTGGGAAGGGCGTGAAAATGGGAGCCAACAGGACTGGGGTGGAACCAGTACCAGACAGAAAGGGATTGTGTGTTGGTTATTTTCTTGCTCTTTTGGGTGTTTACATTTCGTGTCCCTGTTTGTCATTCTGGGATTCAGGCAGGATTTGAAGGAAAAGTGTGTATCCCTTAAGGACAAACTGACGCAGGAGATGAAAGGCAGACTTCTCAATGGCCAAGTCTTTTCTCAGGATTACAACAGAAGCAGAAAAACTAAGTGGAGACTGAGAACAATTGTTTTCAGCTAAGTTCTATCAGAAAAACTTGCCAATCAGTGCAAGAAATGAGGTGACCACACAAATGGGATAGAAAGGGATGTTCTAGGCATTGTGGGAGAGAGAGAGGCTGGCATTCACTGCCTGCACAGCACAAAGTTAGATTTTAAAGGTAGCAAAACACTGTGTCAATGAACTCCAGTTGTCTCCAAATGTGGCAGCTGTCTTGGCTTCTGGGCATTTAGAGAGGATGAGACAGGACAATTAATCACCCAAGCTTTGGTGGCACCAGGAATTGAGCTGCAGGGTCCCTTTGTGGCATGGCTGCAGTCCAGGCTGGGCTGCCAGCTGTATCCAGACCTGAACTGAAGTCCCTCTGCTTGCTGGCTGAGAGTGTTGGACAGTGCAGGCAGCAGGCGCTCCTCGGGCTCTGCAGGATGCTGAGATAAGGAACCAGCTGGAAATCTGTGGGGAGTTTGGGAGTCCCTGACAGTTTGGGAGATCAGCTTTACATACGTACTCGAGGAAGGGGGGTCCAGGCAGGAAGAAACTTCAATAAATGCTCAGTGTGCAGAAGGAAAGCCATTCCTCATTTTTGTCAGGTGCTGATGAGTGTTGAAGTAGGAGTGCCCTGTCCAGGATGATCAGAGTCGAGGGCAGTCAGAGCATGAACTCTCCACTCCAGAGTGCCCTGACCCCAGGAAAGCCTGGGGCCCTCTTGCATTGCACATGCACCTGCCCTGCCTTTCACCCTCTGGCTTTGTGCAGCCTGAACACAGGGCTCCAGCTTTCTCTCTGTACCAAGAGCAGGAGCTCTCTGTACTTTGGTCCTGCTCACATCTGTCTCTACAAGACCAGATAAAAAAGGAGAAACACAGGTGTCACAAAGACCACACTTACACTGTTCTGCTTCTGTGGGCCTCCCCTTCTTCTTGCCTTCTGATGAGGACCTGTCTTCAGGTAAGGAGCTTTCTCAAAGCTGCCAACCCATGAACTTCAGGTGTACAGAATTTTTCATGGCAGGTGTGGTGTCCCCCACAAAAGACATGCTGTGGAACCAGCACTGGGAGAACACTAATTTTAACTACTCTAGATGAGGCATACTGGCTCCCTGGGACCCCAGGTTACTGAAGATCCTTCACTGGACAGACAGCAAGCCACAAAAAAAAAAATGGTTCAGGCAAGTTTCAGTGAGATGGGAGAGTCAGAGGGCTCCCCTTGGCACTCTTTCTCTTGGATATTCCCATTGCCCTGTGTGATCCCCCCATATCATTCCTAACCAAGGAAGATACAGTTCTGTCAAATAACATTTTAAAGACAGTTATAGGGCTTCTTCCTGCAAACTCACACAGGTGCTGTGAATACCAGCCAGCCAGGAGGAGGTTTCCATTCATCCAACATAACTCTGTGCCAAAAGGGCATTTGTAGGTCTAGGATGCCCATTGCCCATCATGCCATGTGCTGACCCAAAGCTTGGCTACTCCAGGTTGGGCCACTGGGTATCACTGACCATTGGTCATCGGGGACCTCCTGCACCATCCCTCCTGAAAGGGTTTGGCTTTCCCAAGCCAGAGGTGTCCATGGTTCATTCTGCCCATGGATGTCAGCCAGCCTGAGGGGGCAAGTGTCAAACCCACCCAGACAGCCCCATCCACATCAGACACCCCTGTGCTTACAAAAAACCCCTCACCAGGTCCTCCAAAGCTGCAGCCATGTCCAGACCAGAACCAGACCTGCCCTGCTCCCTGTCAGCTCCAGGATGTGGAGGCATCACTGTCTGGAGCCCCATCTGTCAGGAAGGAGACCTTGGCAGGTTTCTCTAGATGAATACAAAGAGGTATTTGGATTTCAAAAGAAAAGTCCAAGCTCTGGAGACTAAGCCTCTTACTGAGTATGAGGGAGCTGCTTTCCAGCAGGCTTGATTTATCTGGGAAGCATGTTGGGAAGCCCGGTGGGGAGGATTAGAAAGAACACGCACACCTGATGGCGATGCTCTGAGCCCTGCGAGGGGTGCCAAGGCCTTACGTAATGCTCAGATCCAGTTGTGATCCCCTGGCAGAGTATTTGGCTGCTGGTGGTTGATAGGTGCAGTAACAACATACCATGTGCATTCTGGAAGAGTCGTGTGTCAGTCTAATTAACGACTTTGTGGTTTGTGAGCACTTACCAAAAGCAGATGGGCACTGTGTCTGTTCCTCTGCCAGGCAGAAAGAGTGCAAGGTATTTCAAAGTGAGCAGGTGCTATAAATTATAATTACCAAGCTTGTCAAGGTAGAGAAAGCAGAGAGAAAAGAAACCTGGTGGATTAAGAGACCAAGATAAACTCCTGGTTTTTCTTTTTCAAATGCCTATGGAAAGCTTTTTTGGGAGTTTCTTGCAGATCAGCATTTTGGGAAGGTGCTTAGCACGTGTCTGGCTCTTCAGGGTGAGTGTTGTCTATATCAGCCTGGTGGGGGTAGGGAGGATTAAGTGCCAGGCAGGAGAGTTAAAGCCTCAAGATCCTGCACCATGAGATCAAGCTCCCCTTACCCTCTTTCCACACTGCACTTTGGGTTTTCTTTCGTGCCCCTGGCAAGATGCTCCGTTCTGCTGGCAAACACTTAGGTGCAAGCCTTGTGGTTCATTCCCTAGCTCTGTGTCCTACAAGGATTGTCTCTCTTGCTGTTGGACTTGATGGCATCCAGGAAAACAACCTGTGACTGCGTCTCCATCCGTCTTCTGTCTCTTGGCAGCTCCCCATATGTGCAGAAAAGCAACTGCTTCACTCCAAGCCAGCATTTGTCAGTCCCCTACAGGCAACCACATTCTGCTACCTTGTGGCTAAAGCACCCAGTGCAGAGGTAGCCACTGTCAGTACCATTGTGCAACAGCCCAACAGGCCCCATTCCCTGTGATCCTGTCCTTGCTCTCATTTTATTTCCCCTTTCTCCATCTTGCAACTCTCTGGAATATTTGCAGAATTCTCCTGCCACTCTGCCACAAACCTGCTGTTTCCAGCTGAAATCAGCCACAGTCTCCCTGAGGAGCACTCTGGTCCCATCAGCACCATCCCCACCAATGTCACCTTCTTGTTTCTGACCCATGTATGACAGCAGTGCTGTCCTCTGCTCATCCAGCTTTCACAAGCTGAGGGGATGCAGCCTAGAGGAGAAACTAGACTTAGTGCATAGATTTTGTTCTTAAAAATACTGAAATCATTTTCCTGTTTGCTAAAGCTGTAATTTCCTATCATATTCTGATTTCACTCCAGCTGTACTTGACCCATAATCAATAAGTACTAAATCAGCCTAACGTGTAACTCCCTGCATACACCTCTAACTAAAACAATCCACTTCCTCCATCCCATTAGTTTGCCACCATTTGGATTCTTGTGGAAATGCAATAAAGGCTGCTTCCTCCCCTGTCCCTTAAGGCAGATAATTATTTTCATACATATGGCCAGAGATTAAAATGAAGAAAATGACTTATAGCAATTTGAGAACATGTGGACTTTGATGTAGACAAAGGAGGAAGGCTCTTCCCACCAGATCAGATTCTCACAAGCATATAAATTCTTATGACAGAAGGAAGAAAAAAACTCCTTTGGAATCAACATGGCCTGAAGAGCTCAGTCTGTTCATTCCTCATTTAACTTCTTTGATCTGTTTGAGATTTGACAGTTTGCTCTTCACAGCAATATTCTTCTCTATAAATCACACGTGATGCTGTGAGGTTTTGGGAAGGTGTTGTTTCCATTGATTGTTTAGAGGATAAAAGCTATCAAAAAACTGATGGCTATAAAGTCAATACAACACAGCAGTGACTCACAGCCTGTTGGCATAGGAGCTGTCTTGTGGCAAGACCACCTCAGCTCTGATTTACTGGCTGCAGAGCCTTTCTGGAGCACAAGGGAAAGGAGGTCAGGGAAGAGCAGTGAGGTAGCCCTGATGGAATATATGAAGATGGACTAAAGCAAGTACTGCAAATGTTTCCCTGGTGATTGCTGCTGCTGAGCACACAGGACCTTGGATTTCCCCTCTTATGGATGTCTGCAGCAGAAAACATTCCTGCAGCAGGAAAAGGAGCCCAGGATGGGTATCACAATGTCAGCAGCATGCTGTCCTTCCACTTGTGAGGACACAGGCTGCTCAAAACCTTCCTGTGCCACCTCTGAAATCCCCTTTTCCCTGAGGCCCTTCTTCCCAGCAGCCAGCTCTGGACAGCAGCACAACTGAGTCAGTGGAGTTTTGTCCTCGCTCCTGTTTTTGGAAGTCTGATCTCCATTTTGGCACTTCAGGCTTTACTAGTAGTTCTACAAAGGAAGTATTCTGGGAGGGTCCAAGGGCAGACATTTAACACATTCAAGTGAACACTGCAGGCAGATTTGCCACACATCTGGAGGTACTGAGGTTAATTTTCAGGCACTGACGTAGCCCTGGTGTGCTGAGTCTTCGCTGAAGTTTGGCTGCTGCTGGTGCTCCTCGTAGCTGTGGAAGCAGGAGCCTCTCTGGCTGCACTGCCATGATCCTACCTCCCAGGTAGAGCTTGCACAGTCTGGGAGTCACCTGAAAAAGGCACACTGGCCCCTGTGGCTTGTGCAGTTAAGCCAGTGCAGAGACAGAAAAGAGATGATACAATTTTGTGTCAGGTGGGCTGCTGTCCCTGGAAAGGAACTGATGTCTTCTCCTGAGGCCACTTTTCATAATTTGGTTCATCAATGATAAAGCAAATTCAGAGGAATTACTGGTTTTGGCATAGACTTTGAAGAGATACAATTTTTCTGGTTCTGTGTACCTTGGGCTGTCCTCCAACCTGCCATTGCTTTTCCCTCCACCCAGCCTGAGCTGCCACTGGAGATCTCTGTTTGTCACCAGGACTGGCAACAACAGCTTAGCAAGATCAGACCAGGTTTGAGGAGAAAAGGGTGCATTAGAATACAAATGCAGTTCAACATTCAGATTTTCGACTCGTTCCTCTGTTTATATGGGCCTGATCCAAATCCCAGATCTGGGTTCAAGGGTATCCATGACTGGGAAACAAGGTTCATGGCTGGACCTTATTTCCTATTCCAGCAGCTTTCTTTGCCATTCAGCTCATCTCCCCATGCTGTTTAGAGTGTGGTCCCCAGTACCCCTGAAAACCATTTTTACTGCAATGACGAGCAACAATGCATTTTCAAAAGCCATTGGTAAATCCACTTGGCAGAACATGCATCACTATCTTTTATTGGGGCAAAACCTGTATCTTGGTCACTGTGTTCTTGCCAGGACCCAAGAAGCAGCTTCCCTTCAGCCCCCAGGTAACAGTGGGGGATCAGCCATGGTGGTGTCTGGCACAGCTACAAAGAAGCCTGGGCTGGGTTTGTAGTTGGGATGTTCAGTGCCTGGGCCCAGGGGACCGGTGTCTTTGTGCCTCTGCTGTGACTGGGGTGCTGGATCCTTCCCTCAAATACTGCCAGGAAGGAGATCAAATTCTTATGAGTCACCACTACACAATCTTCATTCACTTTGCATAAGTTTCTGCTGTGCCCACGTCTCCCTCAGGCAGACCAGGTGGATTTGTCTCCTCTGACCATGGCTGTCTAGATATTACCTCACCCCAGGAACAGTGGAAAATGATCAGCATCTGCAGAGGGTGAATCATCTCTGTTATCTCAGAGCCCTCTCAGGAGGATGAATCACTCTCTGGAGGAATCTGGTTTTCTCTTCTGGCTATAGAAAGAGCTTATAACTGGTTTCAAGTTCTGTGTGAATAGGGCTGGCTGAGATGTGGTTTTCCTACACTTGGAAGGCAAAAGAAAAATGTCCCTGTCCCCACCCTCACTTTTATCCAGAAAAATCAGCCCTCCAGGCTGACACACCCCATCAGAGCAGGGGTACCAAAGCAGAGCTGAGCATCTCTGCTCCCCACAGCCCCCTGCACATCACCCAGCACACATTTGTGTAGCCTCTAGGGAAATCTATCAGAGGAGATCATCTCACCCAAAAACACAAATGCAAGGAGCAGTTTACCCTCTAACCAGGGAGGAACTTCTCCATACTCCAACCAGGAGGAATTCCCAGAGCTGGAGGGATTTGAATTTGCAACCACTGTTCTGGGAGCAAGTCAGAAAGGAGGCATGGCTAATGGGTACATCACAGACATGGTTTTTTTCCTGTCAGTAGGAGGAACTCAGCTGGTCAGATTAGAGTCTTTTCTGCTTAGCAGTAAAAAAACATGAAATGCAATGTGGTTCTTCCAGTACAATGGTCTCAATGGCGTTTTTAAGAGGAAGATTTAATGACCACACACAAGCTGTTGAATGTATCATCCTCAAGGAGCAGTTCACTTTAGCAATGCCACAATAAATCCTTGCTGCATTTGTTTTTCATTCATTACTTGCTGTTTTTCAGCAATGAGTTGCTGTGAAGTTTATGTAAAGGGAATGTCCATGTATCTCATGCTTGTAAGTGTCAATGCTGTGAAGGATCCCAGGATTCATCTCCCAGGAGGACAAGAGTGTTGTGTGGTTTACCAGGCTAACAGCTAAAAGTTTAGCAAACTTCAGTCAAGAACTGGAAAATAATACAGAAAAAAAGGTGTCTGCATGAATTGGTGTCTCCTCCAAGGATGTAGATACAAGACAGAGAAACTGCCCCAACTGCATCAGATGCCTCATCTGTGCTCACAGTGTGTAAAAAGCAGCAGCTTCCTTTCTTTTGAAATCCTTTCCTGGAATGTGCAGACAAGGTCATTCAGGTCCCAATGACCTTGGGTTGGGCCAGCATGTCCATGATGTCAACTTCTCTCTTGACAAACTGACATCTCTTCACTTTCTAATTTTCATTTTTCTAATCTCTTCACTCTGTAAAGTGAAGAGTCATCTCTTTGCTTTATAATTATGCCATCCATTGAGCTGGTGGTTGGCAACACTTGGAAGGGGGTGATGGTGAGGGACTCCCTTGCCACGCCCCAGCACCTTCAGAATTCCCACTTGTGCTGCCAATGAAGAGGTCCCAGCACAGGTGGGTGTTTGGAGCTGTGCTTGTCCAGCAGCTTGGCAGTGGCTATACCTGCCTGGCTGTGGCCACCAGGTACTGTAGTCACTCCAAACTTCTCTGTATTGACTGTGGCAATCCAGCAGGGCCACTGGTGGTCACATATCTCCCCAGATTGTTTCCCCTTTCTCTGCCCACACTGCAGTGACTGCAGAACCCACCTTTCAATAAGCAGAGGTCCCTCAGAAGAGACTCCGACAAACACTGAAACTTGACTCCCCCTTCCTACCCTCCTCAAACACTGTCTGACACTGACATTGTCACTTCCCATCTCAGGCTGTGAGAGCTTTCAGGAAGAGGCACGTGCTGCCTTGGCTGCCCTCAGTGTGTGTCCTGGGCACATTGTGAGCACTGAAGAAATAATAATCACAGCTCACATCCACACTCCTGCCTCATAAAGTCATAAAGTAAGCTCCAATGTGTTTCCATGAACCTTTGTCATGGCATAGCCCATGTAATGTCATGAACCTGAACTCACATGAGCACCCACGGCATGTTGGGTGTCCCTGAATGTCCTGGGTTGACTTTATGAGGCTCGTTATTCCCACTTGTCTGTGTATACAGGTTTTTCCCCACTTTTCTCCAAGGAAATCTTTTTTCCCGAAACAGTTGGGGGAGGGGCCACTTGAATTTGCTTCTTCAAGAAAACTCCTTTAGAGGATTTTCTCTCAAAATTGCCCTAAACCAGGACACTGGTGATGACTCAATAGAAATGACAACAGTTGTTCCATACAATAGACATGTCAGTGCCAAAGGAAGATGGGTCCCAGGTGTTCAAGCACTGATTTGTAAGCTGACTCCTGATGAACCACAGAGGAGCTTCAGGTAAACTGGAGATAGGGAGATGAGCAAGGAATGGACATATTTAAACTGGCAGCATCTATCACAGAATCATGGAAACCTGGAATGGTTTGTGTATAAAGAAACCTTAATGCTCAACTTGTTCCACCCCCTGCCATGGGCAGGGACACCTTCCAGCAGCCCAGTTGCTCCAAGCCCTGTCCAGCCTGGCCTTGGACACTTCAGGGATGGGGCAGCCACAGCTGCTCTGGGCACCCTGTGCCAGGGCCTCCTCACCCTCACAGCCAAGAATTCCTTCCCAATATCCCATCTATCTCTGCCCTCTGGCAGTGGGAAGTCATTCCTCCTTGTCCTGTCCCTCCAGGCCTTGTCCCAAATCCCTCTCCAGCTCTCCTGGAGCCCCTTTAGGCCCTGGAAGGGGCTCTGGGGTCTCACTGGAGCCTTTTCTTCTCCAGGTGAACACCCCCAGCTCTCCCAGCCTGGCTCCAGAGCAGAAGGGCTCCAGCCCTAGGAGCATCTCCATGGGCTGCTCTGGACCCACACAAACGGGCCCGTGTGTTTCTCTGCTGAGGGCCCCAGAGCCGGACCCCGCACTCCAGTGTGCCTGGATCTGTTCAGAGCCCCTCTCTGCAGAGCACAGCATGTCCTGTTCCTTCTCTCCCAAGGGCTCCTGTTCCTTCTCTTTTCCAGCTGCCTTATGCTTGACAAACACCACGTTTCCCAGCAAATCTGCAGGCCTCACTGCTTGGTGAGCCTTTGAGCCACGCTGCTCAGCCTCCAGCTCCTTCCTGTACCTTCTCCATTTCCCTGTGCCTGGCACCATGGCCAAGGGGGCAATGCCAGGGCCCAGGGAGAGGCTGGTCAGGGAGCTGGCACAGCTGCCCAGCTTTTAACAGTTTCTATAGCTGCACAGAGATTTTGGCAATCCTTCTCGCACTGTTCTGACCTGAGGGGTTTTGGAGGTGTTTGCAACTGAGGATAACAAAGCCCTCTTGTCTACACCAAAGACACTTTGTGTGGAGTCTAGGTATTGCTCTGATTTCATTTCCTGAGCATCCCTCATGGAGAGCTTCCCACAGAAACATGCCCCATTGAGTCAGGAATGAAGACTTATTGCAGTCCAAACAGAACCCTGCAAACTTTCTCACCAGGTCCTGTTCCACAGCCAACTACAAACATGTTTGTGTCTACAACCTCCATTCACTGCCTGGGATGGTTTTCACAAGTTTCCAGCTGGAAATGGAGCCAGGCAGCACTTGTGAGCCTTGCTTGAGGGCTGTGAGCCTTTCTGTGGCATGGCAGAGATCCCACGTGTAGGAGCTGGCCTACGAGGCAATAATGTGTCATTCCCAGAATCACAGAATGCTTTGGGTTGAAACCGACCTTTAAAAATTATCTAGTCCAATCCCCTGCAATGAGCAGGGACATCTTCAACTACACCAGGCTGCTCAGAGCCCTATCCAGCCCTGAATGTTTCCAGGGAAGGGACACTTCTCTGAGCAGCCTGTGTTAGTGTTTCACCATCTTACCATAATAAATTTCTTCTTTGTATCTAGTCTGAATCTCCCCTCTTTTCGTTTAAAACCATCACCCCTTGTCCTATTGCTACAGACCCTATTAAAAAGTCTGTTCCCATCTTTCTTATAGGCTCCCTTTAGGCACAAGAAGGGGCTCTGAGGTTTCCCCAGAGCCTTCTCTTCTCCAGGCTGAGCAGCCCCAGCTCTCAGCCTGGTTCCAGAACAGAAGCACTCCAGCCCTCAGCATGGCCTCCTCTGGGACCACTCCAACAGCTCCATTTTCCCACTGAATCTACAATACATTATGGCAGCAAAGACATAACAGGCAGGCAGAAATTTAACCCAGTTTCCCCCTTTCCAGGTGAGTGCTACAGTCCCTGGCTGCCTTTGTCCTATCCCAGCTGGCATCAGCTGATAGAAGAACCCTGCCCCTCACCTGGGTTCTTTGGGCAGGCTCAGGGCCCCAGAGCCTCCTGCCTCTGTGTGTCAGGCCCCAGCAAGTGCTGAGCAAGGCACAAAGAGCAGCACGTGTGGAACTGGCTTGCAGGACAGTGTGGCAGTGGGGGACAGAGTGGCCTCCAGCAGGGTGACCCCAGAGCCATCCTCCCTCGCCGTGCCCTCAGCTCCTTGCACAGCAATTCCCCGGGAGCTCACCAGCCAGGTACTGACTCAGTCTGGGAGTTTTGCCTGAGAAAGAAGCTGAGGTGTTGGCCTCAGTCATTAGTAAGTTATCGGAGAAGTTGAGCTGCAATGACATCATCTCCTTCTTATGTTACTACAACGAACTTAGAACCTATTATGGGAGAGGAGGTAACTCAGTCGAGCCTTTCAAGATAAACTCAGACAGGAAGAGAGACTCGATTGCCTGAAGGCACCAATTAGACATTTCTGGTGAGCTCAGCTCTGTTCAGCTGACACACGTGCACACTGGGGCCAGGGAGACAGGAGCTCCTCTCTCGTGTCTCAGGGGTGGGGCGGGAGGGGTGGGCAACCAGCGCTTCCTCGCCGTGCCGCTGGCTCAGCCTCGCACCTTCAGTGGCCACAGCTCTCCCTCCAGAACCTCCTTTCTTTATGTCCTGTGTTCTGCTGTAGACAGAGAACCACAGAGGAGCTCCCTGGTCTGGAGAGAGAACAGCCCAGCCTTGCATCACTCAGTGCTGCATATGATCTTCAGTGGCAAGTCTCCTCCAGCTTTATCACGGGAGATAATAGCCCAATATGTTGCAAAAAATACTGTGAGGATGGGCTGCAGTTTGAGGTCCCCGTGCCCTGTGGTGACTGGGCTGTGGGGAACATCCCAGTCTATACTGCAGGCCAGGTACTGCACGAGTGGCCTAAGAGATGCTGACAGACTGCTCTTACTGGCTCTGATGTGTGTGAGGAAGGAAAAAACAGCAGCAAAATTTGGGATATGTCTTGACAGCATGGTATTGAGTATTTCTGTTGGTTTCAAGGCTGCAGTTCCCCCTGTAAATGCTTCACAGGCAGAAGGAAATGGTGAGATGTGGGTAAATTTGCTTCTGCCAGTCACAGGCTGAGATTTGCACCACATCTGTTAGGGAACAGAGAGACTGGTTCTGGTTATCCCCTGGTTATTCTGGTTGTTCTGCCAGTTATGTTACCAACAGCTCAGAAACACACTTGTACATCCTCTGAAACACTCTGGGATCATTTATTAGGAAAAGACAGCTTTTACAAACTGCTGGGTCTGTGACACAGAAAATGCAAGATCTCAGATCATAGCTCAGGATTAACACAAACCCCTTGACAAACTCACTGCACTGAGGACTGCACATACCCCACCCCTGGCCAGAGCTCCCCAGTGGCTGCACTGGTGGCATTGGCTTGTCTTCTGCTCATTGGAAAGGAGGAATCTCCCACTCTTGACCTTTTCTCCTTAGAAAAGGAGTTCTCTATCTGCCTGGTTCCTTCTAGAAGTGTTCCTGATCCCACCATCCTTTCTGGATGGAGCATTTCTTTCTTGTCAGGAGCAGAAGGCAGTTGATTTCTCCACAAGCATTTATCAAACACAGACAACATTCACAGCAATAAAGGTGTTCTCCCAAGGCATGTTAGGCCTTAGCCTTGGAACTCAATATGAAGCTGACCTGAAAATGTCCTGCCCAAGGAAACGCTTCCTTTTCCCATCCCACATGGTTCTTCTGCCTCCCCAGAGCTGTCACTCCATAGCATCAGCAAAGGAAGCAACTGGCAAGATGAGGCACACTCACATTTGGTGCTGACCTGGTCCTCTCACCATGGCTCTGCACAGATGTGAACATCTGCTCAGGGAAAAAGATGCCTCAGACCAGTGGGTTTCAAATGTTCTCCCAGGCAGCTCCCTCTCTCACTACCCCTGTGGCCCAAGGTCTGAGGTGACTGCAGGCACTTTTAGGACTCAAGTCAGTGTCATGTTTAAGTCATATAAACACCCTGTAACCCTCAGCAGCAGATGCATCTCTAAAGCCAGAAACTGAGACTTTCAGCAGCTGCTGGTTTTCATAAGCTGTTGTTCTTGAATGTCCCACTTAAAATCACCTCCTTCTACATGCAACAGATAGGCCAACGCTCTGCAGAGCCTTGCTGGAGCCCATGAAGTCACTTGGAAGTCTTGTCCATGCTGACATCTGGAGTCACCATGTGTGATCCTCTCTCCAGACCCATAGCACTGCTTGACAACAGGCTGGGACAAGTCCCTCTCCTAAGCCGTCCAGCAGCTCTGTCAAAGAGGCATCTTGCTCTGCAAGCAAGCAAAGGGTTAAAGCTTGTAAGGAAAACCAACTGAGTGATTTGGTGAACTAAAGATTAAAACATCTTCATGGAAGGTGAGGAGCCAGCCCTGGCCTGTGCTGTCTCATTTACCCACTAATCAGCCCAATTACCTCAGGTATAAATCATAACACAAAACACAGAGCCAGAGTCACACTGAAGAAAGGAGAGAACTGTTGGGTTGGTTTTTGTTTAGTATAATTGATATAATTACTAACAACTCTGTGCCAAGAACTTCAGCTTTTCTGCTTCCAGAAGAGAGTAGAGAGCTGTCTAAAAGCCATAGCAATTAGCAATCCCCACATGCACAGCTTTTATTAGAAAGAATGCACATCTATTCCAGAAAGAGCGAGCAGCTCCCTGAGGAGCAGTTAACCATCCCTTGGTGCCAGGAATGCAGCTGTCACTGAGCCCATGTTCCCCATCCCCTCATCAGTGCTGCAAAGGCACATAAAGAGTCCTGCCCATCATGCTGCACGTGAAATGCCTTCACCTGGGCACTTCCTTCTTCCTAATTTTAACTTACCTGGCTCCAGATAGGTGCATCTTGCTGTGCTGTGCTCCAAGCAGGCTGCTGATCCTGAGATTTCTCAGGTCCAGCTCATTGCAGCCCTGCTGAGCTGAGGAGCAGGTGAGTTTGGTTCATCTGAGTCCTGCAGAGGTGACCTCTCACTGGCAGTGAGGTGTGGTGATACAGAGGTGTGGACACATGAGGCTGCAGCATGTCTACAGCCAGGAGCCATCCAGGAGTGTTAACAAACTCTTTGGATGGACCCAAGGTCCTGCCTGTGTGCTCTCCACTGGGACCCACAAACACAGGTGGCTGTCCAAGAACCTCAAAAACCTCCAACAAGGACCCATGCTGCACTTCTCATACCCATGGATATCCCCAGGGGAAAAAGAGCCTTTCCTGAGTGTTGCTAAACAGCCACAGAGCAAATCCAGCATCATTAATGGTTTCCCCAAGTCCTGGGACACCATCACACTGAAGCCAAACTCCTTTGTGGGTCACAGCTGAGGAGCTCATGAGCAAAGTGGGATGTGAAGTTGGACAGCCATGCTCGCTCCCTTGTCCCTGTCCATTTCTGTCCCAGCTCAGCCCAGTGTACCAGCCCCTGGCTCTGGTTTAGCATCTCTATTTCTGAAAGCTTAGTTTGGGTTTGAGAAATTGTAACTATTCTCATGGGCATTTTCATTGTCTGTTCTTTAATTAATTAAACTTGAAACTAAGCATTCACTTTAAAACAATTTTCAGTAAACTTATAGGGATTTAGATGAAAGAACATCTCTTGAAAAAGTAAGCAATGCTGCTTTTTTTTTTTTATTTTAGCTGTTTATGATGCCAAAATGTAACAGTATTCTTATGCTGAGGAAGGAATGGAAAAAAATAAGAAAATATTAACATTTCGTGCAGAAGTTTTGATTTTGCTCAAAAAGTTCTTGTTTGTCCCAAAACATTTTGATGAAATTTTCAAATAGAATCCTTAGCCTTACTCTGAGCTGCTGCAGAGTTGCTTTTCTGATCTTTATTCTTTGGAGTTGTTGTCTCAAGAAGATGAATGACGTTACTCTCTGATTTGTTTGTAGTTGGGGGGACAGTAAGTAAATTGGAGCAGAACTTGCAATGCCCACTCTCTCAACAGGAAAAATCAAAATCCATTGTCTTGTGTTGGCCCTCTGAGCAAACACACAAAACCTGTGGGAATGGAGCTTTGGGTATGATGTGCTTTTGTGATCCTCTCAACTGAACAGAATCACAGAATCCCAGATTGGTTTGGGTTGCAAGGGACGTCAAAGCCCATCCAGTCCCACCCCCTGACATGGCAGGGACACCTTCCACTGTCCCAGGCTGCTCCAAGCCCTGCCCAACCTGGTCTTGGACACTTCCAGGGATGGGGCAGCCACAGCTGCTCTGGCCCCTATGCCAGGGCCTCCCCCCTTCTGAGGTTAATACATTAATGTGGCAAAATGAGAGTAGTGGAATAGGGATTTATCCCACCCTGGGTTATCATTCCAGTCTAAGGCAACGCTGTACCAGAGCTTGTACTCTGCATTTAAAGGACATTTTCTGAACAAGATCTCCGAAAGGTTTGACTGCACTTCTTAACCAGGTACAAATGAGATTTGTCCATCCAGATCAGGCCAGCCAGGGCAAGAAATGCTTCTTTCTGTGATGGAGGGAAGGTGTGTTTCCCAGGATTATCTGAGAATTTCACCTGGGAATACCGCCCACACCCCCTTGCAGAAAGCAAGGCTTGCACCCAGCCTCTTCCCTGCTCCCACTCATTTGGTCTCCTCCTCCTGCAGTCCATTGCAGTGTTCTGTGAATTAAGAAATGGTGGTACTCTTTGAAGAAAGGTCATACCTGGGGGATAACAATGTCTGGGGGTTTGTTCTAGTGTTCAACCTGCACCAAAAATATTACTTTATATAGTCAAGAATACTAATTTCTTTACCACATTCCTTTCTGGAGGATCATTGATTTGAGGGCTGGGCCATGACAGCTCTGTTACCTTCCTTCTCTCATGCTTTGATAAGAGACAAAGTGCTTCCTCTTGGCAATTTGAATTCAGAGATCTCTGCCTTAGATAGCTTGGAAAAATAAAATAAGCTCTGTTTGCTGTGGATGGAAATTAAAATTTTGTATAATTGGTTTCCTGGTATTTCATCCAAATCTGAAGTATTTTCCTCTTGTAATTTGGTTTCAGAACCTACAGATAACACATTGTATCCTGCTCACCATCACTGCAGTAAAAGGTCTTTAGAGAGATGATTCCCAAACCTAAGTTTTAAACTGTTTTTCATAATGACCTTAATATTTTTTAGCTTGTCATTCTATTTTGAAACAAAAACAAGTTTCAAAATTAGAGTTTCTCACCAAACTAAATCTCAAATTCAACCGCCTTAAGCCTTCCATGATGACTAAAAAGAAGCAATTGGCAAATGGAGAGGGAGGACAGGCCCAAAGGTGTGACACCAGAGCAAGGCTCAGTGCCTGCCCCGTGGCACAGGGGCTGACTCTGCACAGGTGACCTGGTGGTTCGGATCAGAGCCAGGACCCCGAGCAGGGCTGGGACACATTTCCCCTTTCCAGACACATCCTTTCCTCCTGGAATGGGGCCGTGGCTCCCGGTCTGGCTGTCCTGCACGCCCCTGGTTGTGAGGAGGCTGTGGGGCGGCCCAGCCGGGGTTGGCATTGCCCAGGCAGTCATGGCAAGCCCAGCCCAGCCCAGCCCAGCCCCGGGAGACGCAGCCTCCATGCTGTGGGTTCAGAGGTGGCTACGAGCCAGGGCTGGCCCGGGGCTCGCCCGGAGGGACTCGGCCCGGCCGTCGTGCTTCAGGGGCTGCCCTCAGCTGGCAGCACCGCCTGGCACCGAGGAGGGATGGGCTTTGGCGCTGGCCAGGTATCTCCCAGCAGGGCTGGAATGTCAATGATGCCTTCTTCTGTAAATCACTATTTAGAGCCCGATCCAATCTCCCTGGCCATCACTCCATCCCGCCTCGGCACCGCTCCTTTGCGTAACACCGCGGGCAGGAAGGGCTTCCACTGATCCCCGGCCTGTTTCTCTCCCACACAGACGCCTGGATGCAAACCTCATCTCTGTGGTGCCCGACAGGAGCTTTGAGGGGCTGCTCTCCTTGCGTCACCTGTGGCTGGACGATAACGCCCTGACGGAGATCCCTGTGCGAGCTCTGAACCACCTGCCAGCGCTCCAGGCCATGACCCTGGCCCTCAACCAGATCTGGCACATCCCCGACTTCGCCTTCCAGAACCTCAGCAGCCTCGTGGTGCTGTAAGCCTTCTCCAATTCTTATTCCCTCGGCTGGGACAAGGTGCTGCCCACGGGCTCCTCCTCCTGCGGGAATCCCTGCGGGTCACTCCCCACCAGCCGCGTTTTGCTGCTGGGGCGAGGGGCCAAACTTTTGTTCAAAGAGCAGGGAATCCCCCTCATTTGATATGAAATGTTAAATTTTCCTCTTTCGATTTTTGTCATATTTTCTCCACTTTTCAGTGAAGAGCTAGAAAGCTCCCTGATATAATTCAAGAAATGTTTTGTATCATTAACTGGAAACAAAAACCAGATTGTTTTCCTTGAAGACTCAAGCAACAAAAACCTTTTCATTTCTTTTCCTCACTCCAATCCCTGTGTTAAAACTACAGGAATCTCTAGCAACATGGAAAAAAAAGTTAAATTGCAACAATCTGCAGTCAGGTCAAAAAAAGTAGTATTTTCATTTATTGGATTTACCAGATCACTCCCTCTCCTCCCCCCACCCCCTTTTATTACCAAATATTATTTTAAACCAAAGATCTAACGCCAACACCTTGTCCAAGCCCGTGCTTGCTTATTTGCATGTGTGGTACATGTGCAGGTCGGATTTTGCGGCGGTCACTGTCCAGTTTGCGCTGTAAGCATTTCACGGCCAGAAATGGAGAGTAGCGCTGCTCTGGGATGGAAACACTCACTCCAAGGGCAGCGAAACACCAAACCACCCACAACCTGCCAGCGGAAAGGGAACTGATCCCTCTGGCCGCGGCTCAGGAGGGGCATCCTTTCTATCAACAGAGGCTTGCAGATTATCTTCCCTTTGAAAGGATTTCACGTGTGCAAATTAGATACTTATTACTTCTTTGGTGTTGATTAGCAAGTTCGGGGGTGATTGCCAACTGCTTTAGAGCTCCTCTCTCCACATGAAATGCCACCTCTAGTTTGGTAATTTGTACTGATACCAGGGTGTTAAGTAACCTCAGCATGTAGTGCCTTAGTGAAAGTTTAGCAATTATTTCCCTTTCAAAATTTAAAGTGTTTACTGAGACCATCCAGCATAGAAAGTGCTTGGACAAAGCACAGTTCAGAGTTTTATTAAGCATCAAATTCATCTGTTTAGACAAAGCATAAAGGCTTATTTAGGAGAAAAGCAAAAAGCAACTTGAGAAAAGTCAAAAAAGTAGTTTTCACCCGCAATAGTGCTCATTCTCTAAGGCAACCCCTGGCCACCAAAATGCAACCACTTCAGTCAGCTTTAATGGCTCACTCAGCGGGTGAGCTGACATTTGGGGTTTCATTTCAGCCTCCAAAACATGCTGCTTTCATTCCGGCTCATCCCATACTGTGGGCAAGAAGCAACTCCTTAATTAAACAGGCAAGCTTGAGAAATAAAAGTCATTGACCATTAGGTCACAAGGGAGAGAATAATGTCCCACCACACACAATTGGAAGGGAACACATGTGTGATCCTGCCAGGCTCTGTGGGACACGAGGCTACATTTTTGTGGGATCACAAGTGTTAGGCAGAACTGGCCCCATAAATCTCCCCCATGCTTCCATGCAAGCCCTTGTCAACACATCACCAGTGGAAAGTCACCCAGTGCCCCTCCTGTGTCCCAACCAGGGATATGGCCCTGCTCCAGACTCACCCACCGAGCTGACAAGCAAATGTTCCCAAAAGACAGCCAAGCTGGAGAGAAGACATTCCCTACCAGGGTGCAGATGATATGTGCGCCTTCCTCTGGCAAATGTCTGGATTTGCAGGTAGATGGAGGATCTGACTGCTGCTATAAACGTTGGAAACTCCCAGCTATGTGGTGTTAAAATGAGCCCCCAGGGGAAGAAAACCAAGGGAGATGTGGCTGAGCACAGGGGCACCCTTCCTATACAGCTTTATCAACACTCAGGGACGAGGCTGACCATGGCTGGCCATGGCTGAGGGCAGGAGCCTCCCAGGTGCAGAGCTGTGCTGTCCCACCTCCACACACCTTGGGCCCTGGCAGAACCATTTCACCGTCCTGCACTGCCACAAGCACGGACATCAGAGCATCCCAGCCTCAACCTGGAATACTTTACATGCTTGGTGTCTGCTAATAAATTACACCTTTGTTGAGGAATTCCCTGATCTTATTCCCATCTATTGCTGCTGCAGGCTTCTAACTAGGGCTGCAGGCTGTTCAGTGAGCAGAGCCCCATGGACATCACTCACCATGAAATCTGTGAATCTCTGTAATTGGCACCATCCTTTCCCAGCTTTCATAACAAGGGCTCCATGTGCTGGGGTGCTGGCACTGTGCTTTGATGGCAGAAGAGAGGTGGAGGTTGATCAGGATAATTCATGGGAATAGGTGGTTACCTTCCAATCTGATCTATTCAGGACTAAATCTATCTTAGTATCTGCACACAGAAATAATCCTGAATATTTTTCAGCTGATGGTTTGTATGAAGTAATGGTTGATTTATAAAAATCATCATCTTTCTTGAGCATAAGAGGTTTTTCATTCAGCAGTCAGCATCTGAAACCCCCATGCTGCTGTGCTGACAGTCCAATAAAGTGCATGACAGCAGTTCTCAGTAGTGTCCCTCATTTCCTCTGTCAGCTGAATTCAGCAAGAAGTCTCAAGCCAGGAATCACAGCACCTCTTTCAGTCCCACTCTCCAGAGGGGTCCTCAAGTAAAATCTTACATTGACAAGAAATCCCTCATGCTGCTGCATCTCTGCAGTGGGCTGCAGGTCCCTTCTGTCCTCATGTCACCAAAGGAGCTCTCAGCAGAGATGCTGAGATGTGTGTGGGACACAGACTGAACTTTCCAAAACATGCCAAGCACTAGAGAGGTTTGCCCTGTAATGAGGGACCTGAATAGAGAAAATATTCAAGTAGTTTTACTTTCATGATATAGCAGAGAATCCCCTAAGTTAGAGCAAACGAGGTCAAAACCCAGATCCTTCCTTGTTTGGGTCCACAGGGAGCCTTAGCTCCTGAAAACCTCCAGGAGTCAATTTGGCCCTGTAATGAGAGCAAAAGGGAAGCTCCACTCCTCTAACCTGGCCCTCACCCTTGCCTATCTGGTCAAAAAAATGGACTCTGGGAAAAGCTGTTCTCATGCCATTATTACCAGTTAGTTTTGCTTAACGCTCTCGAATTCTTGTGCTCTGTGTCCATCTCCTCTGTGCCATTGCTGTATTTGTTTTTGTCTACTGTACCCTTCCCTCAGCTCAGCTGTTCCAGTCCCCATCCAATTACCTGGTTTGCAACACGGAATCCCAGGATGGTTTGGGTGGGAAGGGACCTTTAAAGATCACCCTCTTCCACCCCCTGCCATGGCAGGGACACCTTCCCCTGTCCCAGGCTGCTCCAAGCCCCTCCAGTGGCCTGGAACACTCCAGGGATCCAGGGGCAGCCACAGATTCTCTGGGTACTCTGTGCCAGGGCCTCCCCACCCTCCCAGGGAAGAATTTCTGATCTAAATATACCCTCTGTCAGTTAAAAAAAAAAAAATCTACCCTCTTTCCCCTTTGTCCTGTTACTTCTTATCTGTGTAAAATCAGAAGTTAGTTCTTATATCACACTTATTTTTTATCTTCACACCTTCAGATGGAAGACCAAATCTGTACACTGTATCAAAGGAAAAAGTTAATTCTGGCTTATATCATGGTACAATGCTGTTCTGTGCCCATTTTTCCTCTTCTAGCTATCCCTGTCATTTCATTTGCTTTTTTCATAGCTACTAAGCACCAATACCTCTTCCCTGGAGATATATAAAAGCCTGATAGTATATGCTCATATAAGGCTGGTTCTCTCCTCTGCTGCACTTGACATTCACACAACCTGAATATCAGCTGATCATTTATTGTCAAGGTCACTCAGCAGCACCTTCCAGCTGAGAATGTGAAGACAGTAAGTGAAGGATCTTTAGTAGAATTCCTCTTTCTTACAGTTTTTTGTCATTAAAGGACATGATGCAGCTCTCTCTCTAGCAGAATGGTTTAGTGACTAGAAGAGGAAAACTTGTTTGCAAGACTCCTGGGTTCCCATTCCCATTTTGTCCTTGTTCTGGTGTAACTCTGGCTGAGATTTTCAGAAGGGACCACTGCTTTTCAATGTCTTCCTTGCCTAGGAGCAAACATCACCATATCCCAGCTTTCCAGGGAAGCTGATCACCAGTCATTTCAGCTGACATCTGTGGGACTTGGGGCTTCCTAGCCCCACAAAGCCCAGTCTGGTGCAGGATGAGCCTGTGAATCCCTGCCCTCACCTGTGCAAGGGAGTTACCAGCATCTCTGAGAAGTTGTTGGCAACCTCGGTGTTGGCAGGGAGTGTCAGGCATGTGCAATTCATTATCACTAAGAACAATATTCCCTGGAACATCTGGGTCCCATTCATAAGCCTTTTAATTGGCAAAAGTGCCTTTTCTCTCAGAGGACCAAGCTTGCTGCCTTGGCAAAAGTGCATTTCCTTCTCCAGCACTTGAGGAAGAAGCAAATCATACTCCAATGCACCCTGAAATGTCACTTCTGATCGAGCTTTATTCTTTACCAAACAAGCTTCATGCTGGTCCTCCAGTAATGGAAACAATCCATGGAATTTGCACCATTTATGATTTAGATTTCTCTACTTATCCATGGCCAAATTGAGGAAAAGGACAATTTTGCCACAATAAAAATGGAAGCTCATCGTGGCAGTGGCTCATCAGGGGAGAATTCATATGATGTCAGATTTGAGCTTGGTTCAGACCATCTAATGCAAATAATTGATGGAAAATGTTTGCATTTGTCCTTTTTGAGAAGAAAAAAATGAAGTCATTAAAAATGAAAGCAATGGCAAATCTGCCAGTTCTCTTTGTAGTCTGTTCCAGTGGTTAATCATCCTTAGTGTTAAAAAAATGCTCATATTTCCCATTTGAATTTTCTTTGGCTTTGGCTTCAGACATTTGTTTTTATTATTCTTTTCTCTGCTAAATCACAGAACAATTTTAGTACCCAGTTTCTAACCAGGAATAATCCTATACATTACACTGCACTCATCCCCTTGATCTTATTTAATAAGCTAAACAGATTGAGTTCTCTAGGTCTCCATCCTATTTTTTTCCAGCCCTTGGATCATTTTTATTGTTCTTCTCTGCATCCATTTCTGTTCATCACCATCCAGTTACCAATGTGGGTACCAGCACCATGTTTGTCCTGCCAGATCTGCTTTCACCAGTGTTCAATGCAGGTGTTGATACAATTTCCCTTTCCTTGCCCATATAGACAAGCACCTTCATTAAAGCAGTACTTAGGCACTGGCTCAGCTTGCTTCCCTTCTGTGTAAGACAAATGTGCAGTCCCCTTGAAGGCAGCATTACCAGAGTTGAAGCTACTGCCTGTGTTGGACTGTCTCTCAGACTGTTCTCCAGGACCTTTTAGTTCACTGAAAAACTAAATGGAAAAGGAAGTCAGATGAAAACTGAACAAATTTGACTAAGGATGTTGCATGAATGATAGGGAAAAATCACATTTATTCCCAACTTCTGAAAAGAAATTGTTGGCAAGGAGAGAAAATCTTCGTTCTAGAATCTGTTGCATGTTTCTTATTATGGGTCAGAATTAATTTTGTAGGGTTTGATTTTTTTCTGCTTTGTTTCTAAATTGTCACCACCTGTGGCACCAGGCAGGCTGCAGCCTCTCTCCCAGCCAGCATGGGATTCTGCAGCCACTGTCATTTCTGTTGGTTTCAGCAAGACACAGCAGGGGCTCACCTGGCAGCAGAGGAGCTCACCTGTCCCACGATGGGTGTCCCACGACCCTTCCAGGGCTCAGTGTGACAATTGCTGCTGCTGCTTTCTGATGGAAGTGCATGGCTGAGAACAGCCTGCAGGCCAGCCCATAAAGCAGCGGTGACTGTCCTCATCCTGGGCACAGCTTCTTCCATGGATAATTACCCAAACCCATCCTCACTCCATGGCACTGACCTGCAAAGGAAGAGACCCAGATCCTAAAGCCCATTGTCCTCACCAAGGTGACTGGTGGGTTCTAGCAACAGCAAAAGCTTAAAGACTTCCCATGTTTTTGCATATTATGGGTTGTTTATAGTCCAGAATCAAGTACCTTGAGCTGCTATCAAACCAGCTGAGCTGTAATTTACAGGGCAGAATATAACATTGTGTGGGCTGAGCTCAAATTGACAAGCACTGGAGATGTTGCAATTCCACTTGTTAAAATTTGTTTACCAGGGGAGAAAAAAAAGGCAGGATGGAAGACAGGAACGTCTTTTCAAGTGTTTACCTTTCCAACTCTCTTGTTTCTATTATTGCCATGTGGTTGAGTAACTCTAGAGTTCAACTTGGACAGCAAATTTTTTTATAACTCCCTTTTTTGGTCGTTCATAATTTTCTCACCAACAAAGAACTTCCTTCGGATGATTTTCATTACTTTGCCTCCAAACAAAGCACTCTAGAGCCAAATATAAACACAGCAGGTGATTTCTTTTCTCTGCTGTCTCCTTGCCTGACTGCAGTGATAGCAGCATGTCTGAGCTTGGACAAGGTGTGCAGTCACACCGTTCTGACAAAGCTCCAGGGAGCTCACGCCTTCCCTGGCATTCAGCATTCCCCTGTCCCCACACTGTTCCTCACAGCAGGAGGTTTGGGGCATGGGATTCTCATGGGACCTCCTCATGTGATCCTACAGCAACTCCAGACCCCAACCCTCTTTGTCAAATGCAGTATCCAGTGGCAAAGGAACTCAAAGTGGTTTGCACCACCAACTGAAGAGAAGGCAACATGACCAGAAGCTGTTAATACTTGATGGAGGAAACCATCTGGGCACAAACTTCTTTTCTTGGGACAAAGAGAAATTTCTCCCATAAGAGTCTCATTTTGATCTCAGGCTTCTTTTCTCCTCTAAAGGTCACACTCCAAGTTTTCTTGCAGGCAACATCCTCTTCTTTTTTCCCGTTTGCTCAAAGGAGCAAACATATTTTATCAGATATCTTTCCCTTCCCCTTCCTCTGAAATGTTTGTATGTTCTCATCCCAATGACAAACATCCGTCTCAGGCTGGTTTCTGTTTTGCAGGCCCCTACCAAACTGCCCTAGAGCCTGGCTGCTCCTCCACTCCCAGCTTCCTCCTGTTTTACAACAATATTTGGCAGTGGGAGCTGCCTGTGCTCAGCCAAACAGCTCACACTTGAATCCAGGTGTAGTGAGAGATTTTTCAAGCTGAGACACATTTAGATCAAGCAGCAAATAATGAAAAACTCATTGATCCACCAGCCAGGATGGAGCCTCCCCCAGGCTCTTGGAAGGAGGCAGTAGCATTGGACAAAGGCTGGTGCATCCCTTGCTAGTGCTATCATGGGCATGGGACAAAAGGATCCCCAAGGGGAGCGGTATGGCAGCAATTCACCTCATGGACTTGGCGTTAAAAGAGAATCTGAACTGATGAGGAAACCTACCCTGAGAGACCTGCCCCTCCTTGGTGGGCAACTATCACACAGATCATGGCAGTGCAAGCACTGCATCACCAAGGGGGTTGAGCTCAGGCTGGTGGAAGTGCAGACGGGGCAGCAGTGGGTTGTCTTCTCCTGGTTTTCAGCAGGCTTTTCTCAGACTGCTCACAAGAGCTCTGTCCTCAGAGGTGCACCTCTGGACGCAGAGGTGCCTTTGAGTGGGATTTCAGAGGGAGAAATTACACAATTAGCCAAATGCACAATTAGCCAAGCTCATAGCTGTAAAGGAAGTGACATGGAAGAAGCACTGAGATGGTGCACACATACAGAAGAGTCCTTGATAATCCAAGACAAGGAATCCAGGGATTAAGGCCTTGGATTTGCCAAAAGACTGAGACAGGGGAGTGAGGGATCCATGGAAACACAGAGCCTAGAACTCCAGAAACTCATCACCTACAGAGCTTCCAAGGCAAAATTACCCCAGGTGGCTTTGCAGGGCCGCCCAGGATATGGCTCCCCAGTGCCAACGTTAAGGCTGGGAGCTCCCAAGCCTGTAAGCACTAGATGTTCGTGGCATGTAGCAGCAGGATGAAGGGGAACAGGAAAAAATTGTTCCTATGGTGCAGAGAATGTGCATCAGCCTGTGGCATGGCCCCAGCACTTCAGCCAGGCATTCTGAAGACAACTCTCATTGCAATCAAACTGGAGTTGGTCCAGGAACTAGCAGTGGGGGTGGTTTTTTGGGGGTTTTTTTGGGTTTTTTTCACGTGAAGATAATAAACTGTGACTAACAGGATGATTTTGTTGAAGCCACACAGTGGCTTGAGCCCAGGGTAAGGTGAGCTCTAGGATGTTTCTTGAAGCTTCTTGCTTAAGCATGTTCATCCATAGCCACCTGGCAGCTGTGAAGGCAGAGATCTCAGGAAAACTCCTACGTTAGCCTGGAATTCCTGAGAGGAATGGGAGCTCTGTAGCTCTCTGCAAGCACTACTGCACCCAACACGTGTCTCATGGGGTAAGAGGGGGAACCCTGTAAGTGCCCTTGGCATCCCAGCCCAGGCTGTGCTCAGCTTCCAGGATGTTTTAGACCACGGCTCAGACCACAGGAAAAGGTCAGCCTGCACCCCTTCTGACCATCTCTGTTTTGTCCACAGGCACCTGCACAACAACCGGATCCAAAGCCTGGGAGCCAACGGCTTTGATGGGCTGCACAGCCTGGAAACCCTGTGAGTGCCCTGTTTTATTCTCTGTCCTAAAGTCCTGGGGTGTGTTCATCCCCCAGCAGAGCATGCCTGAAAGGGGGTCAGCCCCCCACGTGTCACTGGTCCCCATGCACTGAGGGCAGCAGCAGGGCTGGCTCCAGGCAGCAGCACGAGTGGATGCCCAGGGCATGATGATTACTGAGGAGTGAGAGCCTGGGCTTTCCTCCTGTGCCTGTGCGAACTGCTCAGGCTGTGCTGCTGCTGCAGAGAGATCTGTGCATGGCAGTGGGGATGGCAAGGGGTTCCGAGGTCCTTGACACCATTCTAGTCCAGGTGCAATCCCAAGAGCTTGGGTGCATTCCCTCCTCAGGGATTGTGTCTCCTTCCTCAGCACATGGGCATGGTCCTAAAGCTTCCCCAACACCTGACCAGGAAAGCGAGAGGCTGGCTTGAGTTTGGGGCCTGTAAAGTCCTCAGGGGTCTGTGGGGTATCTCTGAGATGATCTCATGTCTGCTGGCATCACCCATAGCCAGCTGACTTCATTGTGCACCATGTGCTTGGCATGACTGGGAAACAATCCATCAGAAAACTGCAGGGAGGATGGGAATCAGGAATGAATTCACCTCCAGGACACATCTTCAGGAAGATAGATTGAGATCAGATAGTATGAAGAAATTCTTGGCTGTGAGGGTGATGAAGCCCTGGCACAGAGTGCCCAGAGCAGCTGTGGCTGCCCCTGGATCCCTGGAAGTGTCCAAGGCCAGGTTGGACAGGGCTTGGAGCGACCTGGGATAGTGGAAGGTGTCCCTGCCCATGGCAGGGGGTGGAACGAGATGGGCTTTGAGGTCCCTTCCAAGCCAAAGAATTCTGTGATTCTGTGATTAGCAGCAGGGGGCTCACCCTGAACTCAGGGACAGTTTCATCCCACAGCCTGGCCACCCATTCCCTGTGCTGTGACAGCTTCATGAGAGGCCTGTGCCTCATGTGCTGTGCATTGGCCCAGGAGAAAACATAAACAAACAAACAAATAAATTGAGGCTCTGAAAGACTGGAAGAGGTGCTTGATGCCTTCAATTGTGCAGAAATATGTCCCTTCATGCAGGCTTGGGGTCAGAGTCAAGCCCTCGCTTCCTGCCAGGAGAACCAGGGGGTCCAGGTCATGGCAGAGGAGATGCTGCTTCCCAGCATTCAAGTGCCACTCAAGGAGACAGGGCCCCTCTGTGCCCAGCATGGTGCCAACAGCAGCCATCGGGCAAGAGTGGCAGCAGCAGGCAAACCCTTGGTCCCCAGACACACTCCTCAGGGCAGGACCATGACACGCATTGTCTCTTCCTTGCAGACTGGCAGATCCTGGGACCACCCAGAAGGGCTCAGCTGGGGAGAGCCTGAACTGTGCCAGGGGTGGGAGGTTGATGGATAGTCTCTTCTGGTGACCCACGGGTCCCAGCTTGGCTTTCTTCCCAGTCATTTCTGGTGGTCACAGGCAAATATGTGAGGGCAGAGCTGTGGTACCCAGGCAGCACAAAGGCAGGGAGCTGCAGGAGGAAGCAGAGAACTCACTCGTGGAAGAAAACCTTGTTTGGGCTACAGCTGTAGCAGACATGCAGCAACATCCAAGCCTGCATCTGGACAGCCCTTCTCTGCAGCCAGGGTGGTTAGAGATGCTGCTGCCCATCCCAAGCAGGATGGAGCTGCAGAGGAAAAGATGGCTCCTTATTTGCTGTGGGAAAGACTAAAGGGTTTCATAGCCCTGGGAGATAATTCTGTTTCCACAGCCATTTGTGCTAAATGCTCATTTTCCCTCTCTTCCACTCTGCTCCCACTCTCACACTTTCTTTGCCTTTTGCTGCTCATCCAAGGTGCCACCCAGCACTTGGGGAGCTCCATGTCCTCTGCTCTTGCTCCCAGTGCCCACAGGGACAGGACTGTGCAGCAATGTGGGGACTCTGGGGCACTGCAGCTCTGCAAGCCCTGTCTCTGCTGACGCTGATCAGGCAGCCCTGAGAGGATTCAACCTCCAAGGGTGGTCCTGCTGAAGCAGGGCTCTGCTTGTGTCCAGGCTCTGCAGGATGGACTGGTGTGAGGGTCCCACAGCCCCACCCTGCACAGCTGCCTGCAGCAAGGACGGTGCTGTGGCAGAGAGCTGCAGACTCTGCACACTCTCCTCCACATCTGATTGCTCCAAAGAAGCATCCTCCAGAGCAATGAGAGGTCTTCTACTCCTCTTGCCTGAGCATCCAATTCTCACCTTTGTGCCAGCAAGCATTCCAACTCAGTGATCACTGAGGAACAGATGTTCCTCAAGCAGAGCCACCCCCCATGTTAATCCTTAGCACCCACCTGTCTGCTGACCAAAGCTGGGCAAGCTCTGGGACAAAAAACTGCCAAGCCTTTGGTTGCACTGTCCCAGGCAAGCTGCTAGACCTGCATCTACCTACCACCTCTCAGCTCCTGTGCATGTGGAGATGATTATAGTCTCCACATTTACCCTTTAACTCAAATTATGATTACATTCTGTTGACAGCACTTAGCACATTTTCTTGGCTTGTGGAGGCCAAATCATGCTCTCAGTTACCCCGTGGGTGTTACCTCCTGGAAGGCAGCAGGATGGTAAGGGTTGGTGAAGACAGAAATTTCTCCAGGGTTCCTAAAATGAGTATTTGTGGCCAGATGCTGATTATAAACCAGGCACAATAGTTGAAGAACTGTAAAATTCGAGTGGAAAACATTGTTTCAGGTTTTTCAGAAGAGCCTGGGAAGTTTTAGGTACAAAAACCTGTCTTCTAAGAGAAATATTTCTTCTCATGTTCGGCTAGAGAGGAAAACTTCTATTTTAATTAAATGCCAAAACCCTAAGAGAAGCAGCAGGCACTGCCCCATGCAGGTCTCAGCAATGTGTGAGCTGCATAAGTACAACCACACTGCTCACCTGCTCCAAGTTCCAGCATTTCTGCAAAAGGAGATCCTGGTGAAGCATCTTTGCTCTTGGAGAGGGCTTGGCCCTGCTATTTCAGGAGGGCAGCAAATCTAGAAAGAGGTGAAGCCAGATGAATGACTTCACATTTCCCTTGCATTGATCTGCAGCTTCTGTGAGCAAGTGCACAGCAAGAGCAGCTCTGTGTTCTCCACACTGACAGGGGAAAAGGCAGATGTGCAGCACCCACCAGGTCTCAATGAGTCAAACACCAGCATGAAACTGGAGAAAGCAGCTCCAAGAAGATTTTCTCTGTCAGGGCAAGACCTGGCTGCTCCCCAGCTACCCCCCCAGCCTTCTCTTCCTGGGAAGGAAAGCTGGCAGGTAGCAAGTCAGAGCAGCCTGGGCCAGATTCCCAAAGGGGTTTCGAAACAGCCCTGTAAACCAGTGAGATTCCCTCTCCACTTCCCATCAGCCTGAGAGATGACACAGAACAACCCTGCAGGGCTGTGGGAAGAAGCCCCAAGCTCAGCCATGAAACCAGGGAGTAGATGGTCAGAGTGGGAGAAGCTTGGCATTTTTTAGCCCTTTCCCAAAGTCATGGAGTCAATGAGAGTGTCACACATCCTGACACATTTTTCCTGTAGCCTCTTTGGGTAATGGCCTCGTTCCTCTACACAAGGTGTAAGGTCAGGGGATGCCCGCAGGAAATGCAGGGAGGAGCCAGCACTGCCCTGCTGGGCATGGAGACCATAAATACCAAGGGAAGGACATCCATCACCCACTGGCATGGCCAGAGGGGAAGATCTGTGTCCAAGGTGAATGTTTGGACCATGGTAAATGGCCTGGCACAGCAGGGTGAGGGTATCCCGAGAGGGTGAGGAATGGGGAGGTGAAATGAAAAAGAATCAAGAGAATCACCATCTTTTGCAAGAAGTAGGTGCAAGGCATGCCAAGAGCTGAGGCTGCAGACACAATGCTCTTTGCATTGCTTCCCTCTTCCAGATTTGCCTTGTCAGCCCTGTCCCGTGGTGTATCATCCCTTGGGATATTTAACACCTGCTGTAAAACAGCTGGCAGTGTAACCTGCTTCTGCCATTTGGATGGAAAGATGTTGACTTCTACACTTCCTGATTATCTTGGACTTAATTCTCAGTCTTTAACAAAGCAGCAAGAAGGGCAAGGGGTTTAGACATCTTGTAGTGGGAGGTGTCCCTGCCCATGGCAAGGGCTTGAAATTCGATGATCTTTCAAGTCTCTTCCAACCCAAACCACATGATTCTGTGATGAGGCTGTTGTGTATCATAAGCCTGGTGAGCAGAAGTGTTATGGAAAAGCTGATGGAAGGAGCAGCTCAGCTGCAGCCAGGAGCATCACTGCAATGACAGAGACTGATTCTTGGGAACACCCAGACCTTGTGCTCAAGGCTGGGGGCAGAGTGCTAGGGAGAGCATAGCTGGGGTTTCAGAGGAACAGCAAGGGAAAACTGCCATCCAAAGGCCTGCATGGTGCTAACACAGGGGCCAGGCTCCCCACGGCTCTATGAGGAAAGGATTTCTCATGAGGTGACATCAATTTCCACAGGGAGGCTGGTCTCATGTCCAGGTTTCCTCCTTACCACCTTCACCTGGAGAGCTGAGCAGTGTCCTAAGGTCCCTGAGCTTTGCTATCAGTCTGAGCACAGTCTAAAGGCTAAGGAACAATTGCCTCATACCTCGTACTGCTCAACTTCAGCCTCATTAGGTAGATTGTGGTAACACTGAATTTATCCCTCTGTGTCCCTGAAATGTGAATATTTCATGGATCACAGCTGAAGGGGAATGAGTGAAGCCCCCCTGCATGACCAAGCCCCAGGTCACTGCTCTGTGCAGAGGGGTGGAAGGGGAAGCTGCCCTGAACCTGTGCAGCCATAGGTGTTTGAGAGTGTGTGTGTGCCTCAGAGGTAACCATGGCAGCTGAATCTCAGGCCTCAAATTCCATCTCCAAACACCAGCACACACAGACTGTCATTTAGCATTGACATCATCCCTGCTATTAGGCAGGCCTCAGCCCTTGCTGTCCCCATGGCAGAGCAGAGCAGACCCCAGAGAGCAAGTGCAGAGTGCAGCTGAAAGGGGACAGAGGCTCCTCATGGATCTTCCCAAGTCTTCCACCAAAGCAGTTGTGGAAGTGACTCATTGAAAATGCTCCTGGGATGGGATCTCTGCTCTGAAGAAAAGGGGAAAGCGTTTTTTCTCCCATCAGACTGTTTTGTCCAAGCAGGGAGAGGGGTGGTGGCCCTGGGGGCTGACTGTCACACACACACACAGAGCAGGACACCTGATGAGTCCCTGGGGTCTCTGGTACAAGGCAGGTGGGCAGCAGCAGTGGCTCTGGCAGGTCTGTGCTCTCAGGTGTGGCTCAAGGGGGCGGCAGTGCCGAGCAGCACCCTGGCAAGGGATGTGCAGGGTCCCCCACCACAAAAGCCACCTCATATTCCCCAACACCTGCTCAGAGCTGTCTGGAGCCGCCGAGGCAAAAGGAAAAATGCAGAAGTAAGAGCTATGGCCCTGCCAGTGGGCCCTGCCACGGACACGGCCGAGTCCCACAGAGCAAGGACTGAGGGCAGGGGCCAGAGCTCCCCTGCCTTGGCACACGGACACAGACAGACCCTGGTGCTGGCAGAGAGCAAGAGCGTGTCCTGGCAGTGTCCTGCCTTGCCAGCCCCCAGCAGGGCCGAGGTGACTCCTGGGGCACAGGCAGGGCTGGGAAATGAATGGCTGCTCCCCGGGACTGGCTCAGAATGCTGGAGGCCTCCGGGCTGCAGCCAAAATAGAAACAATCTGCCCCAGAAGTGCTGTTCCTTTGGGAAATCTCCAGCCTGTCTCTGACAGGGACGTGTTCAGAGAGGCCACACAGCCCTCACCCATCTCCTCCACCTGAGATGACCCCGCTGTTTCCTATCTCCCTGGACTCTCCCTCCCCATCCACATGCCTGCCAACTCCTCCACCCATCAGACAAAGGAGATAAATCACTTGGAAAGAGCAAATCTCCATTCATTTAAAAACCTTTTAATTTATTTTTAAAAAATAGCACTAATAAATTAGAAACGTCTCCCAGAACGGCTGAATCCAAAACCCTCTGGCTCCAGGCATTTTATCTGCCTAACCTTGCCTGACAGGAAATGCCCTTACCACAGCACCCGTCCCATTATCTGGGTAATTAGTCGAGTCTGTAAATGCAGAGCAGAGCTGGAACCTACCAGCTCCTCTGGAGAGCTGTATTTTCTATGGGAGAAAAAAAAAATAAAACAAGTAAGAAAATTAATATAAAGTGCACCTTGGGCAATGAAGGCAGGAAGAAGGAAATGGGAAATATCTCCAGTACAGCTCATACAAGTATTGTTTAACACTTTAAGGGCCAGGCAGGCTTTGCTGTTCTCCCAGGAAATGTCTGCCAAATGCTACCTTGCTCCTCAAGTGGATTTCTCTCCATCAGCATGTTTAACTTGAAGCCTTTCATGCAGTCTCTTGATGTTTACCCCAAATCTCTATAATTCCCAAAGCAGCAAATGGATTTGACCCCTCAAGGACACCCTGTTTGCTGTTCTGAGCTGCTCTGATACTTCCTCAGCATCCTGATGCTCCAGCCCTGCAGAGTCAGCATGGGTCCCCAGGCAGATCATTAGAGCTGGGTTGTGTGACCCCAAGCTGCCCTGCCAGAGGATGGAGAGGCTCAGGTATCCAGATTGAGGGGACGGGGAATGGAAGGGGACATGTGGCTTTTTGGAAACAGGAACACAGCTCAGGGCCCTGGATGCATGGGTCCCTGTGCTGGGCCCAAGAACAGAGCTGTAAAGTTCGCTGTCTGCTCTGATCATCGTGTAAGTGGAAAGTGAGTTTTCAAAGCAGAGAAAATCACCTGTAAAACTGAACTGGCAAACACACCTGGCACCGACTAGGTAACTCCTTGGGCCCTCCTCCCAGTTTGCTGCAGCTTCTCCCCCTAAGGCAGGAGCCTGGACTACCAGGAATGTGCCCTCCCTGAGGCAGCTCAGCTCTGAACCAGTTGGTACCTTGTAACCGGGCTGAGCTTTGGCAGAACACAAGCCCAGTCAGACATGATATTTTGCAGGTTTATAAAGGAAAAAAGAGAGAAAGTGACAGCAGTTCAGGTGAAAAGGTACTTCTGGAGGTACTGCACTTTTCCATGCTCCATTGTAAGGCTCATCTCCATCGCAGGACTCTCCCTGCTCTCCCTTTGCCCACCAAATCCTCACAGCCCCTCTTGCACCTGGCCAGGTCTCCAGTCCAGCTCCCCCTGCCACTGCTCTTGCAGCCTTGGAGCCACTGATCTTGCAATGAACAACAGCACTGGGGCTCTCCAAGCTCCAGCCTCTATCTGCAGACATGCTGTGACACATCAGAGGTCCTCAGCTCCTCTGGCTCTTTGGGTTTCCTTTTGCCCAAAGCCTTTCCCTGTTGCCAGAGCCTTTTCTGGAGCAGCTATATGTGCCTCTTCCTCCCGGGTGTGTGAGTGTGAAGTGATGCCTGTGCAAAGGAGGAGCAGCCCTTGCAAGCAGCAGAATGGCAGTAGAGGCAGCTGGGGGCATATTTTCACCATGGATGTGCTGATGCACAGAAGCTCTGCTTCCATCCCATGCTCCCTCCTGCCAGCAGCAGAGCTCCAGGAGCTGATCCCCAGCCATCTGTGCACCTTGGGGAGCAGATAGAAATCCCCAGCTTCTTTCCTGCAGTTAATTAATGCTCTGCTGTAGACAAGGCTTCCCTGAGCTTTGCCTTCCTCTCCAGCCTGGCCACCTCCTCCATGCCTGCCTCAGCTCTGTGGACGTTTCTGTGTGTCCCAGCACGGAGGTCCCTCCCTTTGTGTCTGAATATGCATGGCAGAGTGTTAAATATATCAAATGTTTATCCATTACCTCTGTCAGAGAGCAGACAGGAGTCCTGGGTGGAACACAGGACACTGCTGGGATTTTCAGTGGAGATCAGAGCTGCACTGGGAGGGATTGGTGGCTGCAGGGGTACAAGGCACAATCCAAAGACAGTCTCCATGTCTCAGCAATGGACCATCAGTGCCACAGAAACTCTGTAAAGTGCTGCAGCACCGTATCAATGAAAGGCTGAGACATTTCCAGGCCAGGCTGTCAGAATGAATCCTTGTTCAGAGACTGCTGCTTGCTCTTGGCAGGAATCATGTACCCTAAGTACCTGACAACCTTCCCACAGTGGGCAGCCCATCTCTGTTCCTTTGGGACACACATGCACTCCTCAAGTTCCATCATAGCCTGGCTTCTCCTTATAACTTGCAAATAAAGGTTTCTAGGACATGATTAATTTCCCAATGAAAACACTGACCCTAGCAGATGAATCCCATGGTGGGTCTTGCATCTCCACAGTGCATGTGAACACCCCCCTCTTCCTTTAGATATGGGCACATTTCCTGGAGCCAGACCAGTGCTCTGGGTCCTTCCACATCTCCCTTCCCTCCTCCCACTTATTATAGGCACTGGCAGCACCTCATCCCCCAGGCCTGGGCAAGGGCACACACACACTGCCTGCCACTGCCAGGAGAGTGGGGCTGATGCTACACAGCACAAAGTGTTACAAGCATTCCAAAAAAAAACACTTAGGGTGCTTAGAGACATGTTTTAGTGTGGGGTTAATGGTTACACTCGATGATCTTGGCTTTTCCAACCTTAATGAATCTGTGATCCCATAAAATATGGCACCTGATTGTGGAGTTATTTTTCATATTTGAACTAATCTGGCAGCTCAGCCACAAGCCACGACTGGATGTATGGAGTCTGGGTAAAGCTGTCTGGTCAATACTGGGCAAGAGGTCAAACTACATGATCACCATGGCCCCCTTGGGCTTCCAGACTACCAATTAAATCATTTCCAGTGCTTGATTTGCCCACAGTAACCAGCACAACTAGCAGAGGCAGTAATTACATTTACTGGCAGCTTGATGAGGTGCCAGCACAGGACAGGTGGCAATGCAGGTCCTCAGAGAAGGCTGCATAAAGTCCCCTCCAGGCACCATGTTAACATCTCCAACTCCACTGGGACTCAAATAGTCAGAAAATGTCCCATCTACAACTTCTAATCTCACTCCATCTTCAGGTTTATTAGCTGCAAATTTGTGGTGTTTTGTGGCTTATGGAAGAATTTATAGTACTATATAATTTTTTTTTTTTTTGGCTTCCTGTGTGGAACCACTAATAGCCCCTAACAGGCAGAAAATTGACCTGAGACTCTTTCCCCTCCTTCTCTCCTTTTGGCATGACTGAAGATATTAATAGTTCCAGGTTGCTTGCTGTCAGCTTCAAATCACCCTGGCAGTTAAAGCCCAAAATAACTGGGCCTTTGATGTCAACTTACTTTTATTTCTAAATAAACAGGGTTGGTTAAGATCTTCCAAATATGAAGCTATAGGCTCCCTCTAGCAATAAAAACAATGGAAAGCCAGCCAGTTCACTGTGCCTTGGGCAGACTGGGTGACCTTTCAGAGGCTTTCATTTCAAGGAGAAGAACAGACAAGGCTCCTCTTGCCATCCCTCGAGCTGGTAACTGAGCCTAGCTGAGGAAAGGGATTATTTGTAGTCATTGCTCTTGCACATCAGTTCTGAACCTCTTGGCAGACTGATTTCGCTTTCAAAAGCCCTTGATAATGGGGAAAACTCCCTTATGTCATGCTCATTATTTTTAATTTATTTTTGTTGTTGTGAGCCTTCCTTATTGCTTGGCATAGCCACGGCCACGGTGTGTTGTCATCCTTCCACCAAGTAACACTGCCATCGACCTGCTTTGGGCCAAAAAGGACAGCACTCCACAGCCAGGAAACCCCACACATCACACACAAAGCCTTGGGTCAGACCCCAGAGCTGGGGCAGCACTGCCAGGTCCAGCTCCCTTGGGCCAAGAGGCTTCCTGGGCCAAAGCAGTGCAGTGGGAACAGGGAAGTGGCTTTTTGCAGCTTTCCCTGCATCATCCTAAATCTAGAAGCAGTGGGAAAGTGGCAGCGTGTGGAGCTAGGGAAGCAAAGCATTGCCCAAGAACCTCAGATAAGGCAGGGAGAGGAAGGGAACCCTTCAAGATGTTTGCTACAGCACTTCCATTTCCTACATCTACCAGCTCCTGGAGAGGGTCTGTGGTTGATGGGCAGTTCACTGACATGCTCAGGAGAGGAAATTTTGTTGCCACTGGATTTAAAAACCAAAATCATCCCTGACGCACTGAGCCAGGAGTCCTTCCACTCTGCCTTGACCCTATGCTGGGGAAGAAGCTCTGGAGACTCGCCAGCAGGCACATGGGCTGGGCCAAATTCCCCATGGGACAGAAGGCAGGGAGGAGATGTCTGGGACAGATGGAGCCTGACAGCACCAGTGGAAAGACCTGAGGACTGAACTTCACTAAATGAACAGAAACTTCCCCACTGACAGGAACACCCTGGTAGAGGTTGAATGCTGTTTCTGGGTCATTGCTTGGACCAGATCCCAACTCCAGTTCTGTGAAAGAAGAAGAAGAGACAGGGTAATTTTTTTACATCATGGTTTGGGTCTGGGCTTTGGAAAGAGTGGCCCCACAGCAGGAAAGAGATGACACGTGAGGACCATCCTGAGTGCTGATTTCTTCCAGCCCCCTCCAGCCAGCTGAACCCCATGAACCGGGCAGAGCTTGGCCGGGAGCTGCACCGGGGACAAGCCAGGGCAGTGAGAGCAGCACTCAGGGACCTGCTCCCCCCCAGAGCAGCTGGGCTCTTTTCCAGGAGGGAGGCTCACCTCCCCAAAACCCAGGAAGCACAGGCAGGAGCGAGCACAGGCACATTGTCTCCTCTGAACAGAACGGGATCGCTGGCAGCCAGGATGGAGCAGCATGACCACACCTGGTTGCATTTCCACTTTCCAACAAGCCCAGTGTCTGCCAGCATTCCAAGATGGGCTTTTACCCAGCAGGAGCTGCTGAACACAATGAATGCTCTTTGTATCTGTCAAATGCAGAGGGGAGGGAGGCCCCAGGATGCTGCCAGGGCTGGGAACGGTGTGTGTTCCCTCAGGAAGAACTGGTCCTGTACATACTTGCACACATGCGGAGGTACAAACAGAACCTTCATCTGCTGATGAAAGACCAGCCTGCCTGGAAGAGGTGCAGGCTGGAAAGGAAAGACATTTTTAAAGACAGGAGCAAATATTACAGCACGATGAATTATTCCTTGTAAATAATACTGGTTGCAGATCTAAGATCCCTTGTTCTGTTAGTGAATCACAGGTGAGCCAAGCCTCCTCTCTGTTGGGCAATATTTTCCATCTGTCAGCAGTTCACAGAAACAGCCCTGTGCCATCACAGGAAGCCTCCACAGTGGCAGTGACACTGCAGTGATGGGGTGAATGTCACCCAGGGATGGGGCTTCCAGTGCCTCTTCTCCAGAGACCGACCCTTGGCATCACACAGGTTCATCCCAGCCCTAACTGGTGGTGCAGGGGAGGGAAGTGGCACAGACAGACACCCAGCCTTGAATGACCTCTGCAACCTCCTGCTCCCTGTGGAATCTCCCTCTAATTTCAGGGACTCACTGCAGGGTGAAATTTTTAAAGGTATTATGCACCTTATGTGCATAATTTGGAGCTGTCAGTCAACTTAGGCTGCTAATGTCTCTGATTTCAACCAGTGTAGTGATCTGGAGGTTAATCAGATTTGACTGATGCTTTGAAAATGCCCAGTGGGGTCCTGCCTGCACTTCCCATTGCTTGTTCACTTGGGAAATGCACTCCTGTATCTTCCTGAGCAGCAGAGAAGGGATATATACTTAACAGTCCTGCCCCTGGTAACCAAGCCTGTGCAGTGAGAGCCCTCAGCCAGGCCCTGATGGAACCTGGCAGGTGCCATCTACAGACACCGGCCAAGAGCATCCAAGCAGCTGAAAGGGAGCTACAAGCAAAGGGGGAAACTATGAGCAGTCATGCCTTGAGCTATTTATTCTTGAATAGATCAATTTGGGCTCAAGCAGGGAAGTCTGAGGAAAACCACTGATCTGCTTGGAGCCAGATGAGAACAGAATGTGTCAGAGCAAGGTCGGGGAGAGGCAGAGCTCTCCTGTCTAATAGATGTGAGGAAGGGACACCACTCCTGTTCCACTCCTGGGCCCTGGAACAGACACAGCAGCTTCAAGTGTGCTGGGACCCTGGCACCACACTGCAGGGTGGGCACCGGGCAGGCAGAGCTCCCAGTCCCACCACCAGCCCTGTGCTCCTCCCCTGCTGATTGCCAGCACTGCCAACTATTAGACAGCATGGGCCCTTTCTGGGTCCCTACAGGAGCAGGATTCATTTGCTCAAATCTCTACACAGGGTACCAGCATCCAGATCCCTGTGTAACTGGAGGAGGGAAAACTGCCCTCAGTGCCAAGGGACAAACCCTGACAAACCAGGACCTGCCACATCACCTGGGCTCCTCAGGGAATCCAGCAACCAGGTCCGGTGTGGACCTTGCCAGAGCTAAACGAGACAAAATCCACCCACAACAACCTCATTCCATGTTTTTCTCTTGGGTTTGTGCCCTATCTTGTAATTCCATGACAAGCATTCCCTAAGACATAAATCATATAAACTGGAAGTCCTGGAAGGACCTATTTGGAGAGACTGTCTGGGCTGATTTCTCATGTAAACACCTTCAGGGCAAAGCTGAGGTGGTGCCTTGGAGTCATTCCCAAGCAGGGGCACTGGTAGCGAGAGAAGATGTAAGAGAAAAGGGGCCCAAGAGAGATCATAACATAATGACCATGCCTGGGCCCAGAGGATGAGAATTACAGGGTAATTGGGCAGCAGCCCATTGCTGTGTAAATGCTCAGTTATTTTTGTTCCATAAACCACAATCCAGGTTACATGGTAATTACTTTGAGGTTCATTAAGTGTAATTATACAGTAATCTCCAGGAGCCAGTAATCATGTTCCAAAGTATCTACCACTTAAAACTTGGTGAGTGTCATGCAGGTAGAAAGCAGTCGCATGGTTTTCAGACTTCAGGGAATTGCAAAGTGGGATGGCCAGGATAGGGTCAAATGTTACTGTGACAGTTGAAATTGCCTTCCAGGGGAAAGTTGGGCATGCTGGAGAAGTGCTGCACACCCAAAGCTGAGCCAGTCTCCACAGGCACCCTCCCAACAGCAGGATTGGTGCCTTTGAAGGGCTGCTCCTCCCAGGTTGCCAGCAGGGCCCTAAAGGTCAAATAAATCCTTTTCCAGAGGTTAATCCCATCCTTAGAGAACAAAAACAACTCTTGAGATTTCCTTCAGACTCAGGTGTCTCTTTTAGTTGCCAAGTCAGGGTGGGTAAATTCTACACTTGTCATTACAACCAACATAGTATATTTTATTTCTTTTACTACACAGTAAATTAGACTTAATGCTCAACAGTGTCACTACCTCTTGCACATCCCTTCCAGCTTTGGTTCACAGATTCCAATGTGGGGTTGACTCAAACCATCTGAAGAAGATCTAAGTCTCCCCACAGACTCCTCTTCCCACTGTTCCCAGTCACAGCATGTCCCAGTGGCAGGAAGACCCAGTGTCCTCAGGACAAACCCTCAGGGAATGGTCCCCTGGTCCCCTCTGCACCACAGGGCGAGGGGGCCCAGAGAAGTCCTCCATGGGCCCCACACAACTGATACTGTTTGTGTTTCTTGTCCTTCAAAGAATCCCATTTTGACCTGGAAAGGCAAGGCTCAGAGCCAAATCCGTGGGGCTGAGCTCCTGGGAGAAGGGGCCAGAGCCCTCAGGAGATGGGGAGCAGCAGCAGTGCCCAGTGCTCGGCACGGGGCACTTGGCAAGGAGGAGCCCCTTGGCAGCAGCCATGGCTTGGACTGGCTCTCACCTGACAGTGGTCAGAGAGGGGAATATTCCTGCTGCAGGAATGTGTGAGATTGTGTTTCCAGGCTGGATCAGCATGGTAGGAAAAACCTGTCTCCCATGTTAACAACCAAGTTTCCGTGGTTGAGTTCCTACAGAAGTGTTAATGAATGTTTTTCCCTTCTCTGTCTTTCAGGGATCTGAACTACAACGAGCTGCTGGAATTCCCCGGGGCTATCAGGACACTGGGCCGACTGCAGGAGCTGTGAGATTTTCCATTTATTCCTTTTCAAAACGACTCCCTGTGGGACAGTGACCAATAAAGCATCGTGTGTGCTCTGACTTGAGGAGAGCACTCAATCCAAGCCTTTCTTTTCCTTCCCAGCCCTATCCACTACATCAAAGCAGTTTATCCCCTCGATTTCCATCAGCCCTGACCACCTCCCCATCAGCCTCCACATCACAGAGGGGAGTGGGAGTCTCTGCCAGCCTTGGAGCAGGTTCCTCCTCCTGTTCCTTACTCTCCTCTGGCATCTCAAGGACTCAAATTCCATCTGTTCTCTGGCTGCTCCTGATGTCCATTCCCCAGCTTGGAACCACAACCTGGACTTAACCATGTTATTGTGAGGCCATAGTTTCTGCAGGCACTGTGCCACCTCCTCTAATGTGAAGAAACTGTTTTATCTCCCTTAGGATAAGTAGTAGGGATAATATAAATCACAACTTCTTTATAATAGGGAATTACCAAAGTTTATGACCATTTTAGTGGATAGCTCTCCTTCCTCTAACTGGTCAGCCTGGGAGACACTAAAAATAACAAATCATCCCACTTATCACTCACAAAGGTAGAAGCCCCCGGGTGGGGTGAGTTGGTGTGGATCCACAGTTCCTGTGTCACACTGGTACCAGGCTAGGGTGGGACAAAAGCAGCTGCTCTTGTGTTTCTGGGAGCCTTGGAGTAAAAATCTGACACTACTTTTTTCTTTACTGGAAGAATTCTCATGAGATTTCTCTGTTCAGCCCAGATATCATCATTATTCTCACCTTCAAAATGAGAATAAGCTCTTTAATCCCCTTTGAGATGGCTTTTGAAATGCCTTCACTAAAGAAGAGGCAAATTCCAAACAGTCATCAACTAATCACCTGCTCAGACTCCTCTGGGATAAACAACTTGGGCATCACCCAGAGCTTGGTCTTAGTCCTGGACACAGGAACCTGTGACTGTCTTTGCTGCACTGGAGGTCAGACTGTGGCCACAGAGCTCTCTTCTGCTGAAAAAGTAAAAAGTTTGCTGATAGAAATTTTCTCAAGCTTAACCAAAAATATCCCAGCTAGAGCTACAAATCCTTTAAAGTCATGTGTGCCCATAATTCCTGGCACACTCTGGTTGGCAGCTGTGGAGCTGTAATGGAAACCATTCATAAAAATTATAGTTCCTGGTGGATAGAAAATCTTGTATTTGTCTTGTTTCTGTTTCTTAACCTGTAATGTGTTAAACCTGAAGTCCTTGTACCCTCAGTGGGGTTGGTGGAGTCACATATGGAGCACCCACAGAGTAAATGAAGCAGATTTTGTCCTGCCTTGATCATCTGCTGGGATGATGCTGCACCTGGGAAAGAGCCTATATCTCCTATTTGATTAATATTTTGAAGGTTCTCTGGCTTTAAAAGTGTTGAGAAGAGAAGGCTAATTTAATTAATATCAAGATATTTGTTTCTCCCAACAGCGGTTTTCATAACAACAACATCAAAGCTATCCCGGAGAACGCATTTGTTGGGAATCCCCTCCTCCAAACAATGTAAGAAAATTGAGTAATGTTTCCTACATCTTTATATTGCCCAGAAAGGGGCATTTCCTGGTGGCTTTAGTTGGCATTTCTGACAGTGGTCAAATAACAACAATCTAATATTTGCTATCCACGTGCCAAAGCAGGCTGAAATTGCTTCTCCTCGGCTCCTTCTCAGAATTGCTATGGGTTCTCCTTTCCCTGCAGCTGACGTTTGCTGTAGCAGGCTGATAGAAGGAAGGAACAAAACACAGGTGGTCTGCATGGAAACCACCTAAGCCCTGGCTGACATCTCCTGATCTTTATTCCTTGTGTTCAGGAAAGCTGCTGGCCAGCTGCAGCAGCAGCTACACGTGTCAGAGAGCTGGGATAGCAGATCCCTGTGTGTCTGCCCCAGCCCTGAGGACACAAACCTCTGCAGATAAACACACTCAACTATCAGGTTATTTCTGCTCTGACCCAGGCACAGTTAGTGATTTTTGTATACCTCTGAACCACACAGATACAGAAAATCGTGGCAAGTGACAAAAGCTCTGCGTGTGCAAATTGGACCTAAATTATAGAAATACCAATATCTGGAAAGTCATGGTGACACTGGGTGAAACCAGTTCACTGGGTGAACTCCAGCCAGAACAACCAGCCTCATCCCCATCTCCCTTGGGCAGCATCCACAGAGTGATAATGGGGGCCCATACACCCAGAATGTTCATCTCTCATTGCACCTGCCCATCTAAAGCCTTTCACATTCGTGGGGGGAAGGTGCTTCTTGTAGGAGGTGACTCAACTCCCATATCTCACTGGATCCTAGAAGAGCTCACTTCTCTCCACTGACTGTGACAAGTGAGAAAGGTGCTGCTGCTGTGATCACAGCAGGTGTCCTCCAGTGCAAGGTGTTTCTAAGTAGGACTGAAGAAGGGCTTTACACCTTTCTAGCCTGTCTGGTTCAGCAGGACCCCAAAGGGCCCATTCAGAGCAGCAGACCTCAGTTGTACCAATGTCCAGCCAAAACAGGCCAGTGGGAGAGCCTGTGCTCATCTGGGAACAAGAGTTCCTCACAGCACAGCAGTACCTCCTGCATGGCTTGCTGCTGGTAGCTCTGAGGCTCTTGACCTGTAACAGCATCTTCTCTTCATGTGCAGCAGACTCTGACCCATTCCTCTTTCCCATTGCAGCCATTTTTATGACAATCCCATCCAGTTTGTTGGACAGTCTGCTTTCCAGTACTTGCCAAAGCTCCACACTCTGTAAGTTCACCAAGCACATCCCCAGAGAGGTAACATCCAAGCTCCAAGCCCTGTGTACTGGGCACGTTTGTGGCCTCCTCCCTCCCTTTTTTCAAGAGCCCCTGTGCCAGCCAAGGAGTAGACACTGCAGATGCTTTCTTCTGAGAAAGGGTAATTTTGAAAAGGGCATTTTAGAGGCAGCCACTAATTCCTCCTCCCCACACAGCTGACAGGCACTGAGGCCTTCCAGGGTCTCCACAGCTGTGCCAGGAGCAGCAAAGACCTCTCACACAAGTGCCACAGCTTTTTCTGCTGTTGCATAATTGTCCAAGTGGAAGGGCACTGAAGGTATCTGCCTTCCTCCACAGGATGGAGAAGTGGACGAACGCGTCCCAGCACCATGGCACAAACCATGTTACTGGGCAGCCAGCAGTGGCAGTACTTCCTTCACATGTTTGGCCCTAGGCCTGCTCCAGGGCCACCAGCACAGGCTGGGCACCACCTGAACTACAACAGCTGCCCCACATTGGTATTTCAGCCAACCTGTTGTGGCACAGCAATAAAAATACTGAGGCGGAGGCAACCTCATAAATCTCTATTTATAAGCCTCACCCAAGCACATAAAGTAAATCATTCAAATAGCCCTGCATTCTTTAGATCCAAATGCATAGACCCAGGGAGGCTTGGGTGGGATGCCCTGCTTACATTCCCCATGGTAATGGTTTGGGGTTTTTTAATTAATTTGCGTAGAGATCATGCCAAGAATGTCAGTGGCTGGGAGAGGCTTTGAGCTTGCCAAGCCTCCTTGCATAGAAGTGCCCAGCTCCATCTCACTGTATCCACACGGCCCAAGGCGTCTGCTCCAGCCACGGGGACACGCTGGATCTGGGCCTTCATCATATCTGGGTGTGAGGAAGCAGATTTGCCACCATGGCTGACTGGGTCTGGAGCCTTGAGCAGTTGCACTTGCCTCCAGGTTGTCTGCCCACCTCACTTCACCCTCGTTTCCCTGCAGGTCCCTCAATGGAGCAACAGACATCAGGGAATTCCCAGACCTTAAAGGCACCACCAGCCTAGAAGTTTTGTGAGTGGCACCTCTCTCCCTTTTACCCTGCTAGCTGTGCTCTTCCTCCTCCAAGGCGTTCCAGGCTGTTTCAGTGAGGACAACTTTCCCAGTGCTGTGCAGTATTCAGCTCTGCCTCTCCCTGGTCACTCACCCTTCTGCTTCGTTTCACCCCTGTGGCTCCTGAACGCAGCTTTCCTTCCTGTGAGTGGCTCTCTTGGTACTCTTGAGTGTGCTTCAGTCTTTTATTGGTTTGTTTGTTTGTTTGTTTTTTCTTCCTTCCCTCCTGCACCTGTGAAGGAGTGAACCTCTGAGTGCAGTGCTTCTGCTGCATGCCAGTGTCTCTGCCCATACTGGAACCAGCACCATGGTGCAGTTCAGGAAACATCTGCAACCCAGGCTGGGGCTCCTGCAGCTGCTCTGGTCCCCTCCTCATGCCCCCAGGCCCTGGAGAGCAGGGCTTTGGAGGACACGCTGCCTCTGGCCACACATGGCTCTCCTCTCTGGGAGAACAGTCCCAATGCTGAGCCTAAACTGGGAGCACCCCTGGCCAGGGTGTGGCCTGGCCCTGCCATGTCTCAGGGACACAGGGACACACCATCATACACAGGCTTCTGAGGCAGTCCTGGCTCCAGGCCTGTCCAGCCTGGGCAATGGGAGCAGGGATGGCAGATGCTACAGAGGGCAGTGCCACCTGTCCCCAACAAGGCTAAGGACAGCTGTGAATTCAGAACTCAGCAGTGGCCCAGAACTCTTCATAGGCACATTCACTTTAGCCAGGTCCAGCAGCAGTGTCTGTTTCCAAAACTGCCGGGCAGTATTTTATCCTCTCCATGTATTTTATTGTCCCACTGATAGTGTCTCTCCTGCCACTATCTGGGACTGGCAGCTGGGCTTCTGGGCCACAGAGTCTGGGTGCTGGCTGTCAGCAACACCATTTCTGCTCTCTTCTCCATCCCTCTAGGACCTTGACCCGGGCAGGCATCCATTTCCTCCCCAGAAGGATGTGCCAGCAGCTGCCCAACCTCCGAGTCCTGTGAGTAATCTGTGTCTCTGTCCTGCCAGGTCCTTAAAAAATGCCCTCAGGAGCTGGGCTTTCCTTTTGTCTAGCTCAGGGAAAGGACCAGCTGTGGAAGACCATCCTGTGATTCTTGTTCCCATCACCTTTTCCATGCAGAAATCACCACCTTCTTAATCACTACTTTCAGCTCTTGCTTGTTCTTCAACTTGCTGCTTCATCCCAGCGCGATGCTCTGGTCTCAGGGCTGCAGTCAGGCACATCCTCCTTGCTCTGCCCCAGTAGGAACTGTCCCCTCCCCATGCAAGGGGCATAGGGAGAGTACAAAAGGAGAGGGGTAGGAACAGCTGCAGCATTTCACAACTCCCAGCTGTGCTGAAGCTCTTAGCCCAAAAACAAGGGGGAAATCACCTTCGCCCTCTGCCCCAGCCTTGGCTTATTGCAGTTGGAACTCCAGCAAGTGCCATCATCTGGAGGAAGGATCCTGTTCATATCCCAGGAGGGATCAGGTCGGACCTGCTGGAGACCTGTGAGGCCACAAGGCCACATTTCCTCATGTGGGGCAGCACAGCCACACCAGGGTTTTGCTCAGTGTCCAAGTTCCTTTGGCTCTGCCTGCTTAGCCAGGCGCTGAATGATGCTGGGGGGGAGGTCATGCTTTCACCTTTAGCTTGGTACATGATGAAATCAACATCTCAGAAAGGTTCTGCAACCTCTCAGGAATCACACCCCCGGTTCCTGAGATCCCCAACTATATCTGCAGTCAAAGACATCCTCAGGAAATGAGTCATGAGCCAGATTTATACAAGTTTGCAGCCTTAGGGCAATAACAGGCTTGCCTCTCATCAGTCTTTATACAAGCAAGCTGAAAAAGAAAACAAGTTTGTTCCAGGAAAGCAATAGGAGTGAATTCTTGATCACAGGAATTGGAAACAAGAATAAAACATAAAAATAAAAGAAGACAATTTGTAACTTAGGAGATTACAGGCTTTTGGTTCCAGATGTCCCTGTAGGGAAGATCTCTCATCTTTAGACATCTGGACCAATTCAATGGATGACTTGCTATGAAAATGCAGCCTTTGGACTGGCCCAGGCTGTTGGGTCCCAAACCTCTGTTTATATTTGCAAGTTATCAGACTGCAAGCCCTCACAGCAGAGCCTGTTTTTTGTGCCTACTCCCCTCCTCCATGTGCGAGAGTTTTCTTGGGACACACCACCTTGTTCCTTGCCCCTTGTTCCTTGCCCCTTGTTCCTCTTCCCTAGTGAACATTCCTGACATTAATTGCATTGTTTTCAGGGTTTGGAGAGAGAGTAGGGGCCAATATTTGTGCATGTTTGCATCTCTCTTGCCTTTGAAATGCCTTGGGCTCCCCCATCCTCACAGGCCCAGTGGCTGTTCTCTGCCTGTCTCTTGGCAGCCACAGGAGCTATGACTGTGACACATCTGACCATAGATGACAGAGTTAAAGCTGCATTTCTGGCCTCACACCACAGTGTGGATTCTCTGCAAGGATCCTGCACAGGGACTATGGAGCCCCTGCAGGGCAGAGGGCCATGGCTATCCTGGGATGCCACCCATGCACACACAGGCAGGGCAGCCTTTGGCATCAACCTGGCATCAACCTGGCATCAACCTGCTGCTTTCATCCAGAGCTCCTGCTCAGGACACAGATTTCATGTAATCATGGGACATCCTGAGGTGGAAGGGACCCACAAGGATCATTGAGTCCAGCTCCTGGCTCTTCACAGAACACCCTAACAATCCCACCCTGTGCCTGAGAGAGTAGTCCAAATGCTCCTTGAGCTCTGGAAAATTTATCTTTCTTCTCAAGCAGAAATAGATGAAACTCCCCTGAGCAAAGCTGAAGTCCCTTGATGCCATCAGCACCTTCATCCTGGTATGTTCCCAACAGAGCATGAGTGACTAAGGCTGCTCTGTTTGTAGATTCTGGGCTGCATTTGGTTACCCTCACTCTGGAGGAAGCAGAAATAACTCCTGGGGCTTCCCCATCACTGTTAGCTAAGCTACAGCCCTGTCAAGCCCAGTGTATTGACATAGGGGCCGGGGAAAAGTGACTGATGCTAAGGGTTTTTCTCCATCCTGGGTAACAGCCTCCAGAGCCAAGCACAAATCTTTTGCTTGCTTTTCCCTCCCTCCTCCTTTCCACCATGGAAAACTGGTGGTGAGTGGGTTGGCAGAAAAAAAAAAATAATTGAAATATTTTAGGAGCAATCCATTGGCAGAAAGATGGAAACCGAGTTTGGAAAGTCGGCAGAGAAACCACATACAAAACTTTACCCTGGGGTAAATTTCCCTTGAACAACCACAAATCCAGTCTCTGCTGGTGGGGGAAGGAGCTGAATTTAAACACTGCTCCTTACGCAGCCTGTTTCAGCTTCAATAAATTCTCATTAAGCTGTGCCAGGGTGGGTTTTCCTCTGACTGTCAAGCCACTCTACTCCAGATGCTGACATGACACTGGGCCATGAACCAGTGGGAAGAGGAGTTTGCTGCAAATTGCTTTCGAGTGACAGCCCTTGAAAGGATACGGACCTGAGATTTTCGAAGTCTGTAATGCCCTGAACCAAATCCCTGCCAATGCCACAACCCCTTCCCTAAGATGGGGAGGAAGCCAGGAAAGGCTGAATGGGGAGCAGGCAATGGGCATTGGGGCTGCTGTGCCAGGAAGGAGGAGAGAAGCCAGCTGGTCAAAACCTCCCAAGGCTCTGCATCTGCAGCTTCTGCGAGCTCTGGCAGAAATATCTCTGTGTTGTGCCCACAGAAAGCAGGGCTGTGCATGGCAGAAGTGGCACAAGAGGGTTTCACAGCTGACTTGAGGCCGTGGAGGACAAGCCCAGCCCAGTTGTATGAGCAGCTCCATCAGCCCACAGGCTGTGCTGCAGGGAGCTGAGCTGGGGATGGGTGAGTGGGTAAATCGTGGGGCAACCCTTGCCCTGCACAGAGACAGCCAGAGCCAACATCAGGTGCAGGGTGGAGACCCCACTCACTGGGGTTACCAAAAGTGGAGCTGTGCAGAACGAAATGAGGTCACCTCACTTTCCAGCAGTACCTGCCTTCCAAGGAAGGGCTCAGGGGCACTGGATTTTGATGTCCCAACATTCCTGTCCTGTCCTTTCCCTGCAGAGAGCTGTCACACAACCAAATCGAAGAGCTGCCCAGTTTCCACCGGTGCCAGCAGCTGGAGGAGCTGTAAGTATGGAGATGTCCTTGTTTGTGCTAAGCTACAGGGGAAAAGGGCTGCTTTGAGGAGAGGGGCAGTTCCCACCCACAGAGCTCCCTAAGCACTGGTACAGCTGGGCATTGTAACTCACCCTTTGGAGTGCAAATGGACCAGAGCTCCATTCTTTGCCTCTGTGCACATACAGAATAAAAATACATCCCCTGTGCATAGGAACTTAATTCAGTCAGGTCCTTTCAGAGGTCCTAGACACTTCAAACAGAAGTAGGATGTGACAGCACTGAATTCACTTCACTAACTCCAGTCCCACTATGAGCTAATCAAGAATGGGGTTCATGTCTTCTGCTTCACGGAGGAGCCCCATGCCACGGGCACAAAGCTGCTCTTACCTGCCCTGCCCAGGGCAGCCCCTCCTGAGAGAAGGGGGACTCTTTCCTCAGGTGTAGCTCTTGAACTGGGTCCTCTCCAGGCCCCAGAAGGCACTGCTGTTGCTCTGAGACAAAGTTATTCACATTCAGCTCAAAATGTCTGAAGATCTGGCACTACACTTCAAATAGAACACAAGTCCTTGGCCTTTTTGAGAAAAGCTGTATAAAGAAAAAAAAAAATAGACCCCATGATTTTTTACAGAATTCTGCTACCTGGAAGAACAGACGTATGGGAGCAGCATCTCCATCTCCATTAAAAAATCCCACAGGGGAGGTTGTCCCTGTACGTCAGCCTGGATAGTCAGACCAGCTCATCCAGCCTTAGCAAACTGGACATTAGAACACTGTGAAACTACATGGAAACGAGAGTACACAGCCCCTGCTGCTTTTTATGGCAGCTGTGAGAGTACCCCCAGGAAAACATTTGAAAAAAACAGAAAGTACACAAAAAAAAGGCAAATGTTCTGAATTGCAAACCTGTAGTTTCACACATTCTGCCTAAGTTCCTTCTTACAAAATTTTATCATATGCCAAATTCAGGCTTAACATTAATAAAGAATCACATTAAATCCCAGTTTCTGGCTACAGAAGTCAAATAAATTATACCTATATACCTTAATTTATTTTTTTTTAAATAAGGGACCAAAATTAGTATTTGGTCCCTTAACCCCAAAGTTTTTGTCCTGTAAGCTGTACCCGTACCAAGGGTCAGTATTGCTGATGGTTTGAAACAAGTCTGATGGTGCCTGGTGGTACAGCCTGGCACACAAACATGTCAGGTGTGCCCTTGCTCTGCTGCAACTGCCGGTGTCGAGATCTTTACCTGCACCACACACGTGATCCCTCACAACTAAACACCCCTAAATTATTTTTCTCCAATACCAAAATATATTTCTTGCTCCAATACCCCTTCTGCCCAAACTCCACCTCTTCCAATCAGTGAGACCCCCAAATCTGTGCCCAGATCTTCCAGTGGCCCCCATGTGAAACCTTGGCTAGAGGCAGGAGCAATGCCAGCCTGGCTACGTGGGCACCAAGGGAGCAGCTCAAGTGCCCACCTTTGGAACAGGAGCCTGTGGCCAAATTCCAGCTGAGACATTACAGCCAGCACGTGAGGGTCCTTGTGTGAGAGCAGTCCAGATCATTTCTGAGTCTAAAGGCAGGTTAACAACCTGAAAAAATGCCCAGGGAGCTGCTGTAGGTGGAGCAGCAGGCAGTGGCTGTCTCCCCTTGCAGAAGGTCATAGATGGGGGTACACTGCTTCTGCAGGTCTGGGAATTCATGATGGGCATTCTGCAGGAATCTTAGTAAGCATTCACCACTGTTTCACACTAGGGAAAACAGAACTGAGGAACTGAACCTTTCCCACAAGGCATGGTTGGAGCATCCACGATGTCTCTTGAGGATGTGGGGAGTGTGTAGGTCAGTCAGCAGAGTCTGTGTGAACTCTCACCCTGCTCTTTCCCCTTCCCCAGGGGATAAAGGAGTTGGAAAGGAGATGTGGAGGGCTGAGGCACTTGATGTGCAGATGTGAACAGTGGGTTCTACAAGACATCAAGATATTTCTTGATGAAACACTGAGATACCTTCATCCTTGCCAAGGCAAAAGGCAGCACCACATGGTCCTTCCTGAAGGTCACACAGAGCTGGTTGCTGATTACTGGCTCCAAGCTCTCAGCTTTTCCTCTGGAAAAAGCAGTTTGGAGGCTTAGGGCAGAGCAGAGTGGGAAACCAGTGTGGATTTGGCGTTAACAGGGCACCTTTGGCCACTGCACATCAACAGTTCTTTACTGAGTCGTGATGGCATAAAAAGCAGAGGCTGTCTGAGCCCTGGAGCTGCCTGTAGGAGAGAATGGCTTTAACGTGTTTTACTGCTCATCCTGTTTAACTCTTGAAATAAGAGTAGGTCTCCCAAGCACAGCAACTTCCACTGTGACAGCCTGCTGCACTGGGACAAAGATCTCATAATGTACAAATGCTGTCTTCAGCTTTCTTCTCAAACCAGTTTCTGTTTTTCCAGTGGTCTCCAGCACAACAAGATCCACGAGATTAGAGCAGACACCTTCGTGCAGCTGATGGCTCTGCGCTCCATGCAAGTATTGTCTGCCAGGGGCCCAGCTGGGGTCCTGCTGGGGAGGGGGCTGTGAATCCAGATGGGCTGTGGGAAGTTCCTGTCTCTGCTGGGAGGTTTTTCTGTAGAGTTCCTCCTCCATTCCACCTTAGGAAAGAGGAGGGCAGAAACCATCCTTTTGGCTTCCCCTATGCCTGCAGGCCCCCCCTCCTTACCTGTCCCCTCGTGCCCACATCCCACACGCTCTCACCACGTGCTGCAGCTCCGCCAAGGCAGAGCCCACACCACGGACAGGCCTCCGGAATGCCAGGAGGAGCTCAGGGCAGGGGTTTACTCCAGTGTACCTGAGCTCCAGCACCCCTGTCCTACACAGGCTGGTCCTGGGCCATGCATTTCTGGAACAGCCAGGAAGAACATCCCATTTGGTTTGAAAGTTCCTCCCCACAACTCAAAAGTTCACGTTCCACGTCACAAGTGCACCCAAGCATGCACTTCCCACACACACAGAGTGACCTAAGGGCTTGGCACCTCGGAGAGCTGGCAAGGCCCTGAAGGGCACGATTGGCTCTGTGACATCTGGGAAGAGCCCTGACAGTCTTTATTTGCTGTTCTGTTAGGAAGGGAACTAAATCACACAAAATCTTTTCCTGTGGTGCAGCAATTTGAGTGCCATTTAACAGCCCAGCATTCCTGGGATCCTGTGAGTGTCACGTACACCATGGTTACAACTGCCCAAGAACACTGAGGTGTGGCAGGTGACACTACAGACATTCAGGGAAACATGAGCATGCTGCCCTAGCCCAGTCACGCACACACAGGTGAGAAAGCTCTGGCAGCTTTGGGTGTGTTCTGGTTTCTGTGGAAAGGATTCATCCCACCCAATGTCACACACATCTGAGCAGGTATCCTCGCTCCCTTAGAGCTGGAGAGATGAAGGTTGTCCTGTAGTCAGCCTTAAGGCAAGAAATGCATCCCAATTTGCTGGTTTCCTCTACACTGGTGAGAGAGGGAGTGGAGCTCTCTCACCTGGATGGAGGCAGAGCTTATTGAGGGGACTCAGTGAATCCAAAGCACCTGTACATGGCAGGAGACATTCTAAAATCACCTTCCCCAGACCTCTGGCCCTATCTGCCCTTGCTGCACCCAGCACTGTGACTGCACTGGGGATGCTCTGGCACTAAGGCATGACCTGTTTGCATGTTGGCAAAAAATTCCTAAATTTACAGAAATTAAAGCAGAAAAGAACATTTTCCATTCATCCTTTCCCATTGGTCTCAGCAGAGGAGATCCTGCAAGGCAAATTCTTGTGCCCTCTGTTAGAAACCACTCATATACAGACCCAGACTTGGGGAGCTTCAATGGGACAGAAATTGCTGCTGACCAAGGGGCTACAGATCCCGCGTTGTCCCACCAGAGCACTTGGCTGGCCAGTGTCAGCAGCTTCACTGCCCTCCTCTGCTCTCTTCTTACTGCTGTGTCCTTGCCTTGCAGAGACCTGAGTTGGAATTACATCCAGTTTATTCACCCAGAAGCCTTTGTGACTCTGCACTCCCTCACCAAGCTGTAAGTTGCAGGGATATTTCTTTCACAGTGGACCACGGACATGAGGTATCTGAGGACCTCAGACTGACACCCTGGGCTATCAGAACACCTGGCATTTAGATGTTGGGTGACTGATGTGTTGAGGTGCATGTCTCAGCACTGATGTGGACACAAGAAATCCCAGGATTTCCTATTAATACTATTAATAAAGGGATGATGAAGTGCAGGAGGGGCCATCTTCAAGATGCTCTCATCCCGAACATTTAAACCTCCATTTCCTGATGCTTTCATAGCCGCCTTAGGTGCCTTTAAGGAACATCAGCATATGGGCTTTTTCTGCCAGAATCACTGCAGACCATCTGTGCTGGCTCTGGAGGGTCCTCAGTTCTCAGCCCCCTTTCTAAGACTCTTGGCTATTTTATGGGCTGGGATCTGCAGTCATTCCTGACCTACAATGGAGGAAGAGATGTGTGGGGCATTTACGTGCCCAGTGAGGGAGATACCATCCAGAGCTTTTGGCATGGCCACTAACCCCAGCCCCTCCTTCTCCCAGGGACTGCAGTGTTTATCTCCAGAGGCTCCCAGCCCCAGTGCAGCACCCAGCCCCATTTCAGCATCACATCAAGGGAGCAACTGAGGCAGTGCCCTCTGCTTGGCTGAGATACCACTGGCAGCAGAGCCCTGACCATGGTCTCCCTCTTTGCTTTCCCCTCACCAGGGACTTGACTGACAACCAGCTGGTCACACTGCCCCTGGATGGTTTGGCTGGACTGACCCATCTGAAGCTCCAAGGCAACCCAGCTCTCTCTGAGCCCTTCACCAAGGAGAGCTTCCCCAAAATGAGGTACTTGGAGTGTTGGCTCTTTCACTTCTTGTGTTCAGCACAGCCTGTATTTGCTTACAGCACTCAGCCTCCTGCTCTCATTGCCCATTTCTCCATGCTTCCAGGCCCACGGGTTGAGGAAGATCCACCTGCTGCTAACACATCTCATCTTTAATATGTTCCACGGGAGAGCAGTGATGTGCTCTCAGGCCACCACCCCCAGCCCAAACACACACACACAAGTGGAAAGCGTGGAGCAGGCCCAGGTCAGGGCTCCTCTCAATGGAAAACATTCCCAGGAGCAATCCTACCTAATGACATCCAGGTTTTCTTCCATAAACTCTGCTTGTGTGGCCATGTCTTGTCTGTTATGGATTAATGAGGAGCTTGAAGGAGTCAAACTGATAAAGAAGAGGCTGCAAAAGGCTCAGAGCTGAGTGCTGTGCTGCAGGCTCAGGCTTTCCTGACCTTCATTGGCTCCTGGGTCTCAGTGTGGCACCAGGCTTAAATACCCATGGTCCAGAGAACACAAATTCCTCTCAGAAGTCATCTCTTGGTTGGGTGTCCCAGGGATTTCCCTTCAAGCCAAGAATGCAGGAGCTGATGCTCCCACTCATCTGGGATGGGTTCCCAAAGCTGGAGCTTCTTCAGTTTACACACAGGGCTGGGGTCACAGATCACTGCACCAACACGGGGCTTAAGAGCTCAGGCCTGAGAAATGTGTGGAGCTCTCCCTTTAGGCTGCCTCAGGAGTGGTACCTGCAGGGCTCTCTCTTTCTGACTTTTTTAACTCTTCCCCAGCTCCATTTCCCTTTTTTTGGACTGATTCCAGCCCCTCAATGTCCTCCTTGAAGTAAGGGGTCCAGAACTGGACACAGGACTCAAGCTGCACCCTCATAAGTGCCAAGCCCCTTTAGGCCCTGGAGGGGGCTCTAAGGTCTCCCTGGAGCTTTCTCTTCTCCAGGTGAACACCCCAGCTCTCCCAGCCTGGCTCCAGAGCAGAGGGGCTCCATCCCTCAGAGCATCACCGTGGTCTCCTCCAGACCCACTCCAAAGGGCCGTCCCTTGTGCAGGGTGGGTCAAGTTCAGCACTTCCAGGGTGTTTCTCCTCTAAATTAGTTCCATTGGCATGTCTTGAGCTGGATTGCATTTGTACCAGAGAAACTGAGCCTGCAGCAGTGCTTCAGTGAACCATGCCAGGCAATGAACCCATTAACATTCTCTAAATATTGGGTACTGCCATTAAGCAGCCTTACACTTGGGATGTATGTCTGGAGGAGCCATCTGAGAGCAGTTCTTAGCCTTGCTGGGAGGATCTGCACCTCCCTACCACCCTTCAATAATAGGATCTAATTTGGAGCTTATAACAGGAAACAAGCTTGTATACAGAGTTTCCAGACCCTCCCAGGGTTCAGCCAGAAATGTTTGGAAACATAAAACAAAAGCATATTTTTAGAATATAGAGTTTTACCATATTTACTGATCTTGTCAGAGGACCTTAATTGTCTGGAAAACGTGGGGTTCCTTTGCCTTCATTAGCAGTCACCCTGACCTCCAGCAAAGCCAAAAATGCAGCTGCTGACAGACAGCCTGGTATTGCATCCAGATGATGCTCAGCTGCTGTTGAATTAACCTTGTAATACATGCTATAGTTAGCAACTAACAATTCAACTTTCAAGTAGAAATCAGACATATTCAAATCACTTGCTTGGGAGACCTGAGAATTCCCTGTCTGTGCTGGAGCTCCTGGAACTGGAGTTTGAAGGTGCCCTCAACAATAAGCAAGGTGAGCCTTGCTCTAGGGAAGCTTCTCCCCTTGAAGGAAAGAAAGGATGCCTGGAAAAACATGGCATTGGGGTAAAAATTGAAGACTGTACATTGCATATTAGAGAGAGGGGCTAGTTTATTCTGAGGAGAACACCAGAAGGGTTTTTAGGAGTGTGGTGATTTAGGAATGGTATTCTCCAATTTAGTATTCCTGCTAAAACCATGCACCACCACTCACTCCTCCCCAACTGGAGCCAAGGCCCAAAAGGCCAAGATCATGGGTTGAGATAAGAACAATTTACTGGAAACAGCAATGAGATAAGACACAAACAGTAACAGCAACAATATTAATAACAAAAAATATAATAAAAGAAAGTTATTTACATGGAAAGCCCCCAACAACAAACAAATACCAGATGGCTCCCCCATCACATTTTCTCCTTTCCCCCTAGCCCCCAGCAATGAGCAAGACATTACAGAATAATCTCTGGGTCCTGGCCACGCTCCCCCACACCTACTGCAAAAATTAACCCTGTTCTGGCTGGAACCAGGACAAGGAACTATCTGGGAACTTTAGAGCTGTTTCCAAACCTGGTGTTTGACAACATTCTATTGACTGACAGTATCTTAAGCACCAAGAGTGGTGGGCTGCCCTGGGCCCACACCCTGTCCTACATGGAGTCCTTCACCAAAGCAAAGTCCCTCTCCACTGTAACCATCACCATACAGACCAGCTTTTGTCATGTCAGCAGCACAGGTACCAAAACTGGAACGATTCAGAGATCACCAGCATGGCTCCTGCGCAAGGACATCACAGAAATTTGTGGAGTGTTCCATATTTTTTTGAATCTGAGGTTAGCTCAGCTGGTTAGAGTATGGTGCTAATAGCACCAACATTGCAGATGCGATCGCTGCAGGGCCCATTCACTGCAGAGCTGGACATGATGATTCTTGTGGGTCCCTTCCAACCCAGAATATTTTGTGACTCTGTATAGATGAGTCTCATCTTTGAACAACTGAAGGAACTAAGCAAAAAGTGCAAAGCAATGGAGAGCCAGATCATGGAGGGGACACACCTTAAAGTTCTGCTTTCTTCTGTGCAGAGTCCTGGAGGTGCCGTATGCCTACCAGTGCTGTGCCTACGGGAGCTGCAGCAGCTTCTTCAGGGTGTCCAGCCAGTGGGAGGCAGAAGACATGGGCCCTGAGGAGGAGGATCCCCACAAGAGGACCTTGGAATTGTTCCCAGGTCACGCTGATAACCACTGTGAGTAAACAGGGCTAAATGGTGATCGGCTCCTGGGCACAGCTGCAAGCTTGGGTGCAATCCTGCATTTGCAGGAGTGGTGCCACTGTCAGAGGTGACACCTGCCTCAAGGAGGGCAGGCTGAGCCTTCTTCAACACAGGTAGCCCATTGCTTTGAACGGGCTTCATTTGGTGACCCCGTGTGGAAGAAAGAGTAGATCTGGCACATCCAAACCTTCACAATGTAACTGAAGGACCTGGCAGCCCTCCACAACTTGGGCATGTTTGTCAATTTGGCCTTGCTGGCTATGGAGGGAGACTGCTCAAGGCACTGGAAGGTGGCTGAGGCTACCTGGGGCATCTGGGCTTGGTCATTAGGCTTCTGGGCAATGTGGAGCCTTTGGCAGGACATCAGTCTTTGTTCTTACATCATCTAGAGGAAGGACTCTGGGATTAATCTGAGTGAGAGAATTAACTCACAGACCTGGAATATCCCTCTGACTGGAGGTAGAGAGAGCTGTGTGTGTGCTACTTTTGTGCACATCCTGGGTGTTACAGTGAAGGTCAGGGTTAGGTGTGACAACAGGACATGTTTGGGGAACACAGCACAGGGACTGCCCAAGGCAGGGAAGAAGCAGCTCCATGGTCAAACAGCACTTTCTGTCCAAGAGTCAATTTGTTCTGTGTTCCAAAGTGCAGCTCTGCAGACTCATGCAGACTGCATGAGGACAGTTCCAGGAGGCCAGCAGAGAGTGCAAGGCATCACTGCACTCCCAGCCCCACAGCACAGCAGCAGCTCCAGCACAAGGCTGGTGTGATCCCTCTGCAAGAGAATCTCAGAATAACATAAAGAAAAACATGAACCCCTTCACTTCCTCTGTAACTGCTGGAGAGTTCAAACAACATTTCAGGACACAGCCTTGGATGCTGCTTCTATTTATATATTTGTGTAAATACAGTGCACTTCTGAGGCCTGAGACATCCCGCAGGCAAACCCACACGGTAGATGGAGAGAGGGCTGTGCCCCTTGAGAGCCCTTGAGTCACCTGCTCTCAGGAGCACTGAGCATCCAGCCACAGGCAGGGGTTCTGCTGTGTCCTCCCACACCCTGAGCAGGCAGGACTGGAGCTGGAGGCAGATACAGACCCAGGGCTGTTGGACACTATGTTATGGGCAGGATGACCAAGATCCTTTGTGACACAGCCAGCAAGTGACCCACAAGCCCTGTGCTCCTGCTCCCACGCTGAGCCTTCACAGCCTAAGAACAACCTTTAGACATGTAAAGAGTCCAGCCAGAGGGTAGCAAATGCGATTCCTACTGGCATGATGTGGCTCCAGGAAGCATGGTAGACTTGGTGGTAACACTGGCCAGACAGTACAGGGGAGTCATGTTACAGTCATTGCTGCAGGATTTTATTCTGAGACAGGTCACTTTTTCCATTATTAATGCAGCCCATACTGTAGCAGTCCTAGTGCAGATAGTTGTGGGGTTTGCCCAGCAAATTATGGAATTTGTGGAAAGATCTGGTTTGTGACAAAGGGCCACAGACCTGCTTTTGCTGTACCGAAGTCTTTGATGTCCCAAAGGATGCTCTCACCTGACCCTGTCAGCAGACCAAAACCTACCACAGAGTCCCAGGCCTCCAGGCCAGTCCCAGCACCATGAGGGGAATGCTGATTGATTCTAAGACATGCCAAATGAGACTATTTGCTGCTCGTAAAGGCTCCCATTTTCAGATGTTAAAGTATTCGATCTGTTTTGAAATATCAAAGCACAGAGGTGCAAATGTGAAATGCACAGGAACATCATTCCTTATGATGTGCAACTTTTGCAGATGACTCTCCAGACCTCCAGGAACAGGGTCTGCTCTTGATGATAAGGGGTTTGTGATGTTGCTGTTTTACTTAATTAATCATGGCTTTGTCTCTGTTCCCTGTGCTTCCTTTCTGATGGGCACTGGTGGTATTTAGCTGGGTTATATGAACCTTGTAACACTTTCTCATTAAAGAAGAAAAAAGCTCCCAAACATTCCTTTCATGCAAGAGGGAAAGTGGTCTGCTGAAGAGAAAATACCTCAGGGCTGTGTCACAGCAGGGTCCAGCCAGGCTTGTCAGGGCACTCGGATGCTGTGGGAGAACTTGTGAGAGGGACAGGGAACACTTCCAGACAGCTCCGTCCTCTCAGCCTTGTGCATTGCTTCCAGACCTACCCAAACGAGTCCACAGAACCTCAGGCTGGGTAGTGAAAGGCAGCTTGTCCCAGGCAGCCATGTAGGGACAAGAAATGGCCCCAATGCCCAGCCCTGCCCTGCCTGGCAGTAGCTCCTACAGCCTCTCCTGCTCCCACATCCAGCACCCATCCTGCAGCCAAGCCCAGCACCCCAGGGACCACCTAACTCCAGACACAAAGCACACGTGGTGCCACAGACCCCAGGGTCAGATCAGCTCTTTCCCATCCTCCCAGGGTCCTGGGTGCCTGGGAACGCCCCCACACCACCCAAGTATGTCCAGTCACATCTCAGTAACAGCCACCTGAGGCCCAAACGAGTGTGGTCAGTGCACATCTCATCATTCTGTCACCTTGTCAAAATGGATATTTAAGGTCTCACTTACAGCACTTTCAATGTTTGGGATATCATGGAATTCTAGAATGGTTTGAGTTTGGGAAGTACCTTGAAGCTCTTCTCATTCCCCCCTGCCACGGGCAGGGACACCTTCCACTAGCCCAGGTTGCTCCAAGCCCCATCTAGCCTGGCCTTGAGCACTTCCAGGGATGGGGCAGCCACAGCTTCTCTCCAGCTCTCTTGGTGCCCCTTTAGACACTGTCCCCTGTGGCTGAGCAGGAACCCAAAGATGGCTCAGGGGCCTGTCACCAGGACAGTCCCCAGCAGTCCCCAGCAGCTCCCAACAGTGGCTGCAGAGAAGGGCATGAACAGTGCCCTGGGGCACTTCCATCACCATCCCAGCACCTCCCTTTGGGACCTCTGGTTTGAGGATAGAAAGGGATGTATTCACTTACAAGCGTGTGTTTGCAATGATGGAACAAAGCTCTGGGGATTGGGAAGGGAGCACATGTGTATGGATATCCTGAGCAGTGGGACATTGCTTCCCCCAGCCCAGCACCTCCAGCAGCTTGTAAAGTTCCTAATGAACTTCTGGAACCACCTGGCAAACCCTGCAGAGTCCTTAGAGATACTATTCTATTTCTGTCTTCAAGAAAGCTACTCAAGACCCAAAACAGGATCTGCCCAGGCCTCTTGCAGCCAGCCATGGCCTCGAGCTGAGGAGAGGGCAGGTCCCTGCAGACCCCAGGGACTGCTCTGGCTGAGACAGACAGGACTGGGGGAGCGAGCAGACAGCACTAAGGGGAAAAAGCATTCAGCCCAGTGTTTTCTGTTCTATCCCTTCCCCAGCAATTCTGCTCCTCTTCCTCTCATTTGACTTTTGGTGCAGGCAGCTCCTTTCTCATGGAAAGGGCACTACTGGCAAAGTGGGTTTTTCCCATAAGACCTCAGAAAGTGGAGGCAACTCAGCAAAATTCAAATAAATAACAGCTTCTTCAAAATCAATGCAGCCTGCCTTGCTGGGACACAACAGCCATCTTCCTTCCTCCACAGTTCCCAGGCTGGAGAGGGACTGGTTTCTAGCAGAGAGAGGTACATTTTTCACTTTGAATCCCACTGTGCTGACTAAGGATTGCTTTGTAATTCCCAGCAGGCTCAGTAGTCCAGGCAAAACAAAAGATCATCCTTCACTTCAGGAAAATGTTTAACCTGGGCTTAAAACCAGGCTTTGAGGAGAAAATGGATGGCACAGATTACACTTTCCCAAGGGCTGTGTCTCAGCAGAGCACAGAAGGAGCAAGGTTGTGTCTGTTTTATTTGGGTATTGTGACTGCATATCACAGCCTCCGCACTGTGGCTGGAAAAGACACTGGAGATTTATAAGACTATAAAATACAAGGGTGAAAAATTTTTCCATCCCACTGTGGGGGTTTCCTTGCCAGGCTCCAAAGCAGCAGTAATATTTCAATTCTTACACAGACAGATTTTAAAAATTACCTTTTTTCAAAGCTCCCTGAAGCTGAGAAAGCCATGAAGCTTGTCAGGAGGCACTAAAGATAGCACGTTTTTTGTCATCATCTTTTAATCAAATAATCCCAGTCACATTTTAAAACACAGGCAGGGAGCATAGCTCATGAGAGGCACCACTTCTAAACAGATTAGACACGTAAATCCCATTCAGGTCAGCCTTATCCTCAGCGCTGTGGAAATTTGCCTTCCTGGCCAGTGTCTAAGCTGCCAGGTGCACACCTGGGCTCCAGGATCAGTCCATTCATCCAAGAGAGAGTTCATCCCACAGCCACAGACCCAGCTCTCCGGCTACCAGGCTGTAGCAAGAACAAAACCACATCCTTTCCCTTTCCTCCCACTGGCAGAAAATCCTCCCAAGATCTCCACTGGGAGCTGAAGGCTGTGCTGGTGCCATGGGTGGGAACGGGGCAACAGGACAGCAGCTGTCCTCACTGCGTCCCAGTGCTGTCAGCCAGCAGGACTTTGGGAACAGGAACAAGGAACAAAGCAGAAAAGCATGTTGTGGGTTAGACTGAGAGGATGCCATTCACCCTGGTGATGGCCTGCACTGAAAACACAGCTGAGGGCTCGGCCCTGTTCCCTTCCAGCAGCTTCTTCTTCAGCCAGGGGCTTTTTGCCTGACTCTCAGCAAGCTCCAGCCTGGCTCGCGTGCAGCTATCAGCATGCCACAGATGCTGGTGCAGGGCTGGGCTCTGCAGCCTGGCTGCACAAACCCAGTGGATGCAGAATCTGCAGCCACAGGCAACCAGACTGCCCTCAGCAAATCCTGGGAACATCCACGGTTAGAAACAGGGTGCCACAGTCCCAAGATTTTACAGGGCATAAAATAAAGCAATAAATGTTGTGCTCCCTTGTCTCTTTGCTGAGGAACTGTTTGGTGGTGGTGGCTGCTGACAAAAAATTTGTGCTGCAAGAAGCGGCTGATGGTTCCCTCTGAACAAAGCCCCAAAACCCCTGTTGATGAACAAACGTTGGACAAGGCCTGCCCAGAAAGCTCCCATGGAGAAGATGCATTTGAAGGCTTTGTGTTCTGTACCACACAGGCTGGAGTATTTACTTACTTTTAATAAAGAGTGCTGGGAGGAGGGAACTGCAGTCACACAGCTCTGGGACCTGGGGCTCTCACACTTCCAATGTTGCGAGTAACCTAAAAACAGAGGGGCTGGCTACACTGCAATCCACCGACGTTTACAAGATCTTCTCCCTCTGCAGCAGTGACTGCAGAGGACAAACTGTACACCAGCAGCTACTTTGAACTTACAGGCTGGGAACTGGCTGGGAAGGTCTGTGTGGAGGACAGGCAGCAGGAAAAGCTCCTCCTCAGTTAGCTCTGATGGTTCTGCTTGTTCTTATCTGAGCACCATTTCTTGTTCTTTCTTCCCCAGATGACCTAGATGCAGATGATCTTCAGTTGGACCTTGAGGAATCAAAGCTTCACCCCACTATTCAGTGCACACCAAGCCCCGGTGAGCAGCCAGGGAAACCCTTTGAAGAGTTGGGATCCTTTGAGCTTCTCTAAATCCCCAGGATCCCCCACAACCTTTCAGATCAGAAGCCTGATGGGTTGGGCTTAGGCCAAATGAGGAGTCTTCTTCTCCCCGTTGGATGTAGCTGCCCTCCTAGGAGGTCAGGATAAGCCTGATCAGGAACCCCAGGTATCACCAGCTCCTCTCAGCTGCACTCAGATCTGGCTCTCCTATTCCCCTGCATGACTTACACTTGGCTTTGTCTCAGCCAGCCTGGAATATTGCAAGGCAGGGCCTTGTCCTTGATGTCCTGATCATACCTATGGCACTGCAAACTGCAGGGATACTTTGCTCTGTTTCCTGAGGAAGGGAGAGCAGGGAGGCACTGGACTGCACATGCTGGTTGAGGCTTGAGGTAGTTGCCTTCTGATTTTGTCCCTGTTCATAGCTCAGTGGGGTCCTACACAAGCACACCTGGAGGCTGGAGAGGTCTGGTTCCAGCCAGCCTGCTGTGGGACACTGGCAGGGACAGACTTTTTACCAGTTGTTGCACTGAGTTTGTTTCCAAACGAACAAGATTTCAGCTGAGGGCATGTCCTGATGCCTGGCACTCTGAGCTTCACCTCCTTAGAGCTGAAAAAGATTTCTCCCTTTCCTCTAATTTTGTTTGCTCTCTACCACCTAAAACTTCTACTGCCCTGGTTTTGTTTTTTGCTGAGCCACTCACTGAAACATCCCAATCCCTCCCAGAAGCAATTTTATGCCATTGCCCACTCTCTCTTTCCCCACTTTCTTCTTTTTTCTTTGGCAAACAGCTTCCAGACCAGTCCTCTTTTTACCCCTCCATGACCTTGCCTTTCTCACTCCATTCATCCACTTCTATACTTTCTTTCTTTCTCTTGATATCCTTCCATGTTCTGCCTGCCCAGACCCCTCTGTCCTTTCCCTGCCACACCAGCTCTCTCCCTGTCTCCCTCATGCCCAGACACTTCACCCCATGGTGCTCATCCCCTCTGTGCAGAGGCCACTCACACAGAAACAGATACCTCCTAGCCAAGGTCTGGAGTGTACAGAGAGAGGTTGGCAATGCCAGAGCAGGATGCAGCATCCTGGCAGATCTCCACAGCACCAGCTCCCAGGGGGAACATGAGAAGGAGCAGGTAATGGTAGAGGGGCCCAAATGCCAGGCAGACACCAGGAGTGTTGGTCAGTCTGAAGTCACGACCTTTTTACATTTTAGGAGCAACGGTTTGCTCCTAAACAACAGTTTGTTGTTTCTTACATTTCATTTTGACCTCTCCCTGCACCTTTTTCCCACCCTAGACAAGATCTGAGAGGATGCCAGAGGCATTCCAGTGTGGGGTCAGGAGCACAGAGAAGAGCCAAGAGGCAGCTGCAGAAGAGGGTGGAAAATGTCATATTTTCCTTACCAGCCTTCAGCACTCACGTGGCTGGTGGGGCCGGGAGAGGGCTGGGACTTGGCCACCACTCTGAGCAGCACCACTGGATAGAAGCAGTGTCTGCTGGGTGTAACTTTGGGGTTTGTCTTCCAGGTCCCTTCAAGCCCTGTGATCACCTGTTTGAGAGCTGGATCATCCGCCTGGGAGTCTGGGTCATCGTTCTGGTCTCGGTGCTCTGCAATGGGCTGGTCATCCTGGCTGTCTTTGCTTCCCCCAGCTACCTCTCCCCAGTAAAGTTCCTCGTGGGCTCCATCGCTGGGGCCAACATGCTGACGGGCATCTCCTGCAGCATGCTGGCCCTCGTGGACACCCTCACCTACGGCCACTTTGCCCAATACGGCGCCAGATGGGAGACGGGCGCAGGCTGCAGGGTCACAGGGTTCCTGTCTGTGCTGGCCTCCCAGGCTGCCATCTTCCTGCTGACCCTGGCTGCCGTGCAGTGCAGCCTCTCAGCCTCCTGCGTGCGGGGCTATGGAAAGTCCCCATCCCTAAGCAAGGTCAAGGCTGCCGCCTGTTGCTGCCTCTTGTTGTCCTCTGTGGCTGCCGTTCTGCCTCTCTTCTCCATTGGGGAATATGGAGCATCCCCTCTCTGCCTCCCATACCCCATCCCAGAGGGGAAACCCACCAGCCTGGGCTTCACTGTGGCCTTGGTGATGACAAACATGCTCTGCTTCCTGACTATCACCGGCACCTACATCCGACTCTACTGCAACCTGCTGAAGGGGGAGTTCAGCGCTGTCTGGGACTGCGCCATGGTCAAGCACGTGGCCTGGCTTATCTTCACCAACTGCCTCCTCTACTGCCCAGTGGCCTTCCTCACCTTCTCCTCTACTCTCAATCTCTTCCTTATCACCCCAGAGGTCATCAAATCCATCTTCCTTGTGGTCCTGCCCCTGCCCGCCTGCCTCAACCCCTTGATCTACCTGCTCTTCAACCCCCACTTCAGAGATGACTTCCGCCTGCTGAGGCAGAAAGGGCAGGACAAGGGCAGCTTCCCCCAGTCCTGCAGGGCTGATGACACGGAGAAAAGCTCCTATGACTCCACCCAGGCTCTGGTGAACTTCTCTGACATTGACCACATATGTGAGACACCTGATTCCCTGGGAGTGCACCCCATCCTCGACAGCTACAGCTTCCCCTCCATGACGCTCATCCCCTGCCAGCAAAGGGTGGGCACCAGGGGGAAGGAGAGGGGCTGCTCTGAGCATTGTCCCTGCCTCAATGACAGTGACATGCTGATAACCTCAGAGAGCCGGGATGTGTCTGGCAGCAGCCTCCGGATAACCTTCTTCCCCTCCCCACCCATGCTGCCCTACACATCTCACCTATAGACCTCCTCGGAGCAGCCGTGGGAAGGGCCCCACAGCACACGCCGAGGGCCAACACCAGTGCCGAGGGGCCAGCAAGGTGCCACAAACTGCTCCCTGAAAAGCACCAGTACGACCTGTCTACCCTCATCCCCATCATACCTGCCTGGGCAACAGGCACCGCCCTGCCAGCTGCCCCTGGCCTAGAAGGGCTCTGACCGAGCTCCAGACACTTAAGGCTGCCCATGGGAGGAGGCAATCCCTGTCTGAGTCTCACTTCTGCTAGGAACTGCCTGGGAGAGAGCCCCACTGGCTCAGGAAGTGGTCCAGGGAAACCTCCTCCTGCTCACCCTGCAGCATCACCAGCCAGGAGGAGCCTGCAGCGAAGCCAAGCTTGTCTTCTCAAGGCAGAGACCTCTTGGCTTTGGCCAAGAGGTGGCAACCCCTGGAAAGGGCCAACAGCGATGACGTGGCCACCCATAGGAGCCGCAGGCCTTGTCCTCTAGGGCTCTCTGCAGGTCCCACACATCCCTGGAAATGGGCTGGTATCTGTCTCATGCCACCAAAAGCAGCGTATCCATGTGTACACCTGAGTTTTGGACCGCCTCTGCTTTGGGAATCCCCACTCATTCACCGGGAGCCTCATGGGTTGGACACAACTCTCACTTCCAGCCAAGACCAGGAGCTGGGGATGCTCAGTCTTTCAATCTGATCCACAGTGTCTCACAAGAGGTCTCTGAAACCCACAGCAGCCAAACCCAAACAGTTCCCAGAAAAACCAATGTGCTCTGCCTGAGGTCACCCAGCGGCACCAAGCCAAGGCACCCAAGGGCACACCGGGCCCCCTCCACCTTTGCCACTGCCCCCCTTCAAACAGCACAGCACACCTGGGGCACTCCTGTCTGGAGTCACCTGGCTCCTGGTCAGACATGGTGAAAATGGGGTCTGGCTGCTGCCTCATTGCCCCCAAACCTCACTCCTGGAAGCTCCTCTTGGTTCTGGGTACATGTCGCCCACACAGTGTAGCCATTTTGGGGACTGCATGGGCCTTCTCCTCTTTTAAGGGCAGGCAGGTGGTGTAGAAGGAGGAAACAGAAATCAGCATTGTGGGATGGTGGCATCAGGAGGACACAGGCCACTGGGAACAGCCTCAAATCCACTCCCTGCAGCTCAGGGATCTCCCAAATCCATTGAGTCCATCACAAACCCTCCCGGTGCCACCCAGTGCAGCAGGGAGCCTTGCGCTCAGAGCTCAGGCCCTGGGCAAAGCTTTGGCTCTGCTGACATTATTGCAGCTGTTTGTCACTCATTTTCATGAGATAATAAATGAGCCCCATTGCTGACCAGTGGCTGGCTTCTGTTCTCTTTCATGTGAGGAGCACCTTGGTGATTCTCTTGGCAGCTGCTGTGCCTTGGGTGTTGTCTGCATGGCCCAAGTGAGAGCTGGGAAATTGTGTTGTGTCCATGTGAGTTGACACCACTGTCCCCAGCCCTGTTCTCAGGAAGGAAGAGCCAAATCACCCACCTTTATGCTGCAGAATTGTAGCACCAGGTGCCTCTCCAGGTCCCGTGGACCAGACTCCTGTGAGCTGTACCCTGTGATCTGCTGCTCAGGGGGTTGAGTTTGTGAACAGGACTGAGTCTGTGGCATAAAAATGTAAGGACATCATATAACAGGGTCCCCCATGCAAAGCCAGGCTCACCAGACAGAACCTGGCTCTGCTTCCCTCCTCTGCACTTCAGGCCTGTGGTCTTATCTCAAGATGAAAAACTTGAGAGATAGCAAGAAATCAGAGGAACAAGATCAAGGATTAGAGAAGAGGGTGGAACCCCCAAATTTAGTGACAAAATCCAAAGCTCTGCTACAATCTTCAGGTGGGAACTGTGAAAAACACGGCCTGTTGTGAGACTTGAATCCTGATCCAAACTTCTGATATCCTACACATACTCAAAATCTGTTTTTATGTTTGGCTCATTAAAAACACAGACCCATTTTCTTCCATGTCTTTAGGGCTGCTCACATGCACAGGACTGGGAAAGACTCATCCTAGGTCGATTTCCAGAAACAAAATGCTCCTTTGGAAGTGGGATCAACCTCCTGGAGCTAGTCCAGAGGAGGGCTACAAAGTTGATTATAGAGAAGCATGGGGAAAGGTTGAGAGAATTGAGATTGTTCAGCCTGGAGAAAAGAAGCTCTGGGGTGGCCTGACTGGGGCCTTCCAGTACCAGAAGGGAGCCTGCAAGGAAGCTGGAGAGAGATTGTTTACAAGGGCCTGGAGTCACAGGACAAAGGGGGATAGCTTCAAACTGACAGAGAGTAGGTTTGATTAGATATTGGGGAAGAAATTCTTGGCTGTGGGTGTGGTGAGCCCCTGGCACAGGTTGCCCAGAGCAGCTGTGGCTGCCCATGGATCCCTGGAAGTGTCCAAGGCCAGGTTGGACAGGGCTTGGAGCACCCTGGGATAGTGGAAGGTGTCCCTGCCCATGGCAGGCATGGGGCTGGATGGGCTTTAAGGTCACTTCCCACCCAGGACAATTCTATGATCCCCAGCATAAACTCAAATTCCCCAGCACATATCCTTACTCCATAAGGAAATTTCTAATTGGAAGACACCCTAAAATCAACCCCACTGTCACTGACACAATGAGCATCATTACAAGTCACAGACTAACTGCAACACTCTCTTGCCTGAGCTCTCCTGCCCTGCACTGCTGCTGGGAGTATCTTCAAGCAGCCACTGAGGTGCCCAAATGCACAAAGGGCAGAAGCTGTCCCCAAGAGAGGGACATACGAGTTTTCCAAGGCCACTGGGCCATCAAGGGACAGCCCTTCATCATGATGGCAGCAGGAGCAGAGCAGTACTGTGGACAAGAGCAGCATGATGCCGCATGGCCAGTGTAGCAGAAATGGAATCCCCAGCGGGGACACAGGGTTCCCAAACTGTCAGATGCTGTGCACAGCTCCTGTACATGTCAGGTTGCCATGACTGGAGAGACTGTGGGGTAGAGGCAACAGCTTCCTTTTGGGATTACACAAGTTACAGCCCTCTTCCAAGGGGTCTCTATACAGTTTCAGCCTAATAAGTGTCTCAGGTGGTGGCTACTATGGGGTACAGCAATGGCAAACAGTAACAGACACTCTTGATGGCACTGAAGGCAGAGGAACAGGGAGTCTGAGCCCAAGGCTGGCTGTAGTCTGGCACAGTCATCTTTCCAGGGCATGTGCTCACCACCTCAGGAGCTGGCTGAAGAGGAGGGAGAGCATCTGAGAGAGCGCAACCCAGGAAGACCCTGGGATAATGACAGGGTTGATACAGGTGAAAGCACTGCCCTTCCCAGGAACAATTTCCCCAGGAAGCTGTGGATAAGTCCACTGTGGGTCTGCATAAAAGCTCTCTGGGTTGTGTGGGCTTCTTGATCAATGGGGGACTTCCCACACCCTCTTCTCCCAGATGAAGCGACGGCCAGCAGCCCTGCAGGTCCTGTCTGTGCCAGAACCCTGACCAGGCCAGCCAAACTGAGACTCACAGCACCTCACTCCATCTCTCAGGGCCTCCACAGGACATCAGACGCTGTCCACAGACGTGCTGACCATTACCTCCAGCTAACCCAGAATCCCCATTGCACCCTGTCTTCTGCCTCACTGATGTCTCCAGGCATATGCCTGGAGGGTGTCCCCAGGGAGCCAAGGACAGGCTGCAGGGCATCTCTGGGGAAGGAGGGACTGAGAGAGCACCAGATCACCCCAAAGGGCCCTGAGCCCCAAAAGCAGACATGCTGTAAAGCACAGGAGCTTTTCCTCACTGTTCAGTGGGGAACCTTTTCCCATTAAGAGTCCCTTGGCTCCATCCAGGGAAGCTCAGCTGCCTCTGAAAGCCAGTGCCCATCTCCTGGCAACTCAAGAATTATCAGCCTCAGAGAGAACAAAGCTACTTGGAGCACTGCACAATGCACCAGTCAGGATCCTCTTATCCAGCTCCCACGGGGCACAGAGCCTTTCCACACATCATTGCTGCACAGGTCAGTCAGGGGAATTTAACTGACCACAAGCTGGTCGTAGAGCAGAGATCTGCTCCCTCTGCTCCCCAGGCCACAACAGCCCCTCAGAGCCCATTTGCAGCAAACATAGCCTGAAGCCCTCTCTGAGCTGTGCTCCTTGCAGGGTTGCTAAGGGAAAGAAGGGAGCATAAACACAGAGCTCATTCTTACTGACCAAAGAGGTGCCCTAGAAACAGTGAAAGTTTATGGATCTGCAGACATGCAGGAAACAGAAACCAGCACCTTTCTATTTCTGCTGCAGGCCGTAAACCCAGAATATGAGCTCTCTGGAAAATACTCATTGAAGTGCCTTTCAGCACATCTCCAACAATGTACACATATCTTTCCACTCTACCAAGCACTAAGTTTCACAATTATTTTTTAAAAATTAAAAAGTAAAAGCAATCCTACACCACTCCATCTCCCTTCTTAGCAGCTGGTGTGGCCTTTACTGGTGCCACCCTGCCCACCTTTGGGCAGCTCAGCCCTCAGCCACTGGTGGTGCCTGGGTGTGATCCTGCTGCCTCCACAGGCAGCACATCCTGCCTGGATTAGTCAGTCCCACGTGCAAGCAGGAGTTAGCTTAGACTGTGTCACCCACTTCTGGTCACCAACACAGGTGTGAAATGACTTCAGCAAGGCCAGAACAGAGGGAAGTTCTTGCTCCCCATCATCCACCAGCAAGAGCTCATGAGGCTGCTCTTCTGCCTCCTCTCTGCTCCAGTCAGGTGAGACTCCACCTGCAGCTGCCTCCACTTCTTGGGCCACCAACACAAGGTAGGTGTGCATCTATGGGAACAAGTTCAGAGGAGGCCACTATACTGATCACAGGGCTGGAGCCCTTCTGCTCTGGAGGCAGGCTGGAGGAGCTGGGTGTGCTCACCTGGAGAACAAGAGGCTCCAGGGAGACCTCAGAGCCCCTTCCAGTGCCTAAAGGGGCTCCTGGAGAGCTGGAGAGGGACTTGAGACAAGGATTTGGAGTAGAAGGACAAGGGGGAGTGGCTTCCCACTGTTACAGGGCAGAATTAGATGAGATATTGGGAAGGAATTCTTGGCTGTGAGGGTGGGGAGGCCCTGGAACAGAGTGCCCAGAGAAGCTGTGGCTACCCCTGGATCCCTGAAGTGTCCAAGGCCAGGCTGGGTGGGGCTTGAAGCAACCTGGGATAGTGGAAGGTTTCCCTGCCCATGGCAGGGGGTGGAACGAGTTGAGCTTTAAGATCCCTTCTGATCCAAATAATTCAGATTCCACGACTTTAAGTGGAGCTAGGCTGGGAGTCCCAACGTGATAAGACCACAGTTCTGAGGTGATGGGGACACAACAGCCTGAGTGGGCAGGAGGGCACTGAGGTGGTGGGACAAGTTGAAAGGGAGGATGTTGAGGCCATTGTGGGCTGCATTTTGGCTGAGGAGCAGTATTGGAGGCAGAGGCCCGAGGGTGGCAGGGGGACAGGCACAACTGCTCTGGAAGCCATTGTCAGGGCTGGGCACCTTTGAGGTTTCCCCTGCACGTCAGCAAGGCACTGCCAGGACACCCTGAAGGGCAGACATGGCATGTTTGAGGAGGATTTTGGCCCTGAGGGACCCGGAAGCATTGTGTAGCAGGACAATGTGGAGGCAGTTTGTAGGCACACTCAGATGTCTGTTTTCCCCTCGTCCAGCCCTCCTGGCTGGAGATGTGCAGCTCCTCTGAAACAAAGCCAGAGAAGCAAGCACCCTACGGTATTGTTCTTTTCAATCTCATTGTTTTTTCCACCAACATTGTGATTTCTGTAAGACTGGGCCACGATTGGGAACGCTTCGGATGGCAGCACGGCTGTGGCCACGGGAATGCAAGTGATGAGGAGCAAACTGTGCATGGGATGGCAGTGTCTGGTACTGGCCTCCTTGGAGACCAAAGGAAAACCGACATTTTGGAGAATGCAAGCCCATCTTCAAGACTGGGATGGAGCACACATCAGGTCTGGCAGGTGAACTCAGCAGTTCCAGGTCATACCTGAGCTACCAAGGGGTTAACACTTGCTCCTGCTCTCAAGTGACACAAAACCACATTCACTTTTTGAGAGGCAATCTCTTCCACTACTGTCCCAGACCTGGTAACTTCCAGACTCTTGTTCACACAACATTTGCTGGTTTTAACTCCTAGAAGCAAAACTGAGGCACTTAATCTGTGCTTTTCATCTGTGAATATTTTGTTAGCTGTAATTCCTCCTGGGATCTTTTCCCTGCCATCTAGACCCAACTTTTCTACATATGGACACTGTGCTCCCAGCCCTGAATCCTCACACACATCTTCCTTCCAATACAGATCCAGGAAATGGCTGCTGGTTGGTGTAGTCCAGAGCAGGAGTATCATGAGGACCAAATATATTGGCTTTTGTTCTCCAAGTGAAAGACACTGTGATCTTCAATCTGTACTGCCCATGGTGGAGGTTTCCCTTGTATCTACTCCACTCCATGGTCTCTGTCAGAGTTTCAAGGTGAAACAGTCAAAGATGGGCAGACTGGCACAGGAAAAGGTGAGATCTGATGGATGTTCTCACAGGGGGCCCAGCTACAAAAGACACAGGGTTGGACCCCAAAGAGAGCTGCGAGCCAGGGAAGAGCATGGAGCAAGAACCTCGTGGCATCCTGTGCTGGGTAAAGGCCACGTTGCCTTCATGGAGCCAAGAGCTGGCTCTCCTCAGAGCCTTTAGGCATGAGCACACTAAGTGGGGACCCCAGGGCTAAAGCCACACTTCCATCTGAAATCTGCCTTGCCTCAGCTGGATGTTTCCCATAGGCAGAGGAGGTAGAGGCACCACTTTGAAAGGTGATAGCCAGGAACATGGTGCAGAGGAAGTAGAATTGGAAGGGGCTGAAGAGTTAACAGTCTGCTCTGATTCGTCTGGCCAATACACTCTCCTGGTCTGGGAAGTATCCTGCTGGGAAGCAGAGGTATTCTTGGAAATACTCTGCCCAGAGATTTCTTCAACCTTGGATGAAAGCAAAGTGTGTGCAAAACTCTTTCCATCTATGATCCCAGGTATACAGCAAACTCCTGACCTTGCATCTCCTCTTTGGATGTATTGAGGATGACATTGTACTTACAACTGTCAAGTGGACACTTAGGAAAAATCACAGGCAAAGGTGAGTTCCCAGTGTGAAAAGCCAACCTGGAAAGTAGTAAAAAGCTCCAGCTTCCTGAATGCCTCAAAACTGGAGTAACTTCCCTGCAACTGTGAGGAAGAAGAATCCCACTCACATACTGGTTAGTCACAAACTAAGTCAAACACCTTAACCTCTTCTGTGGCTACCTCCACCCCCAAGACATCCTGGGCTGAAACAATTAAGGTTTGTCTGGGGCAGGGTAATGGGTAATGGTCACAATTCCTGTCCTAAAGGGCTCCCAGGGCACAGGTGTTAGCAATGCACAGGTGCTTAAAGATTCAGAGAGATGTTTTCTGAAGCACTTTGGCATCTACTTATGAATGGAAACAAATGCCCAGGATCATCTGACTGTTGGTAAAGTCTCAGTGTGCAGTGAGGGATGGGGGCAGCTGGGGAATGCTGCAGCTGGTTGTTCTCTTCCCCAGATATTCACTGTGATATGCCCTTTCTGCAGCTCCACAAGGAACCAAGCAGCAGGGTTCACTCCGGAGTGAGGTTCCTTTGGCCCCCCCAGGACCATGGGTGTGTGTAAGAGCACAGACAACAACCCAGAAAGAGTGAGGACACTCTGCCCTTTGGATATGGGCTGCAGGTGGATGCAGGACATGGGTCCACATTCACGACATGGGTCATACCCATCTTCCCCGTGCCACAGTCACAGAATTCTTGAGATGCTCTTGCATTGCCAGCCTTTTGATGGGAGTCAGGTGTAAAGGCATCTCTGAGAGCTCCCACCTCACCTGGTCTGAGGATGCAGAGGGCCCTGCACTACTCACCTGTGGCAGGTATTGCTCAGAAGCAGCTTCAGAAGTGAGGAGCAGGTTCAGGTGCTTCCTTGAGTAGCCTGAATGGAAGAGCAGAGCACCAAATTCTTGACTGGCAAGAGCCAAGGCTGTTTGCTGTACTGAACTGAAGCTTGGGGAACATTTTTATTCACCTTTCTCTCAGTTTCCAGTACTTCTTGACGAGTACTTCCAAGTCATCATCTCCCAGATAATCTTCTTCTGCCTGCTCAAAGGCTACCTATCATTTAAATTTTAATAATATCAGACTTTTTATAGCCAGCGAGTTCAGTGAGAAGAAACTATTGGGCATAGTCTGCTTTTGAAAATAAAGTATGTATGTAATTATTACTCCTTATTCTTAAGAATAATCCACACAATTCCAAAGCTGCATCAAGAATAATCACAAAGCCACAGAAGTGGAATCACTGAAGATGACCTAGTCCAACCTGCCCACTGAAGCACGGTCAGCTATTGCAGCTTGCCCACAACTGTTTCCAGTCAGATTTGCAATAACTCCACTGATGGGGAGACTCAACAGTCCTCTGAACAATCTCTCCCTGCGTTTGACCACCCTCACAGTAAAAAAGTGGGGGTTTATGTTCAGATGGAATTTTCTGTGCTTCACTTTGTGCCCATCACCTCTTGCCCTGTCACTCACTGGGCAACACTGAGAAGAGTCTGACACATCTGCTTCAATCTCCCCATCAGGTATTCAGACACATTCACAAGATCCTCCTCAGCTTTCTGTCCACGTAAAACATCCCAGCTCTCTGAGTTCCTTTGCACATCAGAGATGCCTTACGGCCCTTCACTGGACTGTCCCCAGGTAGTTCTTGCCTTTCTTGTACTGGGCAGTAAATGGTCTTGTGGCTATTCGATTTCAGGCACGTGCACAAACACATCCAGTGACTTCAATATGTGCATATGCTGGGGGTTGGGGGTTTTTTGTTTGGGTTTTGGTTTTTTTGGTTAGGGTTTTTTTGGGGTTGTTTGGTTTTTTGGTGGGTTTTTTTTTTTTTCCTCTCCTGTTTATTTCTTATCATCCGTGGAACTTCCTCCATTGTATTGCTAATGAAGGACCGACGGCTTGAGGCAGGGCGGGGATACCGGGAGGAAGGGGCTGGGGGAAAGGGCTGGGGGCAGTTCCTGGCTCTCTCTCTCTGCTTTGGAGGAGGACAGTCGCAGCTGCTGCTTGGAGAAAGGAATTTTCACTGCTGCTGCTGTCGGAGCCCAGCCCTGAGCTGTTTTCTCTGCCGTGGTGTGAGCCTCTGCTCGTGAGGGCAGCCACGGAACTGGGACCTTACTCACACCCACCTCACTGAAAGAGAGACCCGGCACCGTCTGCTCGGGTGCCTGGGATCCGGCACAGCCTGCTGCTTCCGAGAGTCCTGCTAGGAGCACCGGGATCAGCTGCCGCAGGGGTTTTGAGGCGAGGCCTCTCTTCCATCCCTTCTCGTCTCGGCCGAGCCGCCATTACCACGCGCCCCCCGAGCCCGCGCCGAGCGCCCCCTGCAGCCGCACAGAGATCACCGCACCTGCCCTGCGCACCGGGAGCTGCCAGCGCCCCTGCCGGCCGTGACCGGAACTACACCGAAGGGGAAAGTGCCGCAGCCAAGGCTGGCACCGGGTTTCTGGTTCTGTTTGGTGTTCATGCCGGAGTTGGTGTTGTTTGTTTGCTTTATTATACACACTGGTAAAGATCTGTTATTCCTATTCCCATATCTTTGCCTGAGAGCACCTTAATTTCAAAATTATAATAATCCGGAGGGAGGGGCTTTATATTCTCCATTCCAAGGGAGGTTTATTTCTGCCTTCCCTAGCAGATACCTGTCTTGCAAAACCAAGACAGTGTATTATTCATTTATTTCTATGTAAAAACACCTCAGGTCACCCCAAAGTTCTGCAGCTCCCATCCTAAAGTGCCTTGTGCATCATCCTGAGAAAGGAAGAGAATTGCTTTCTGCTGCAGAGTGTGGAGCTGGGTTTATTCCCAGTTCAGGGCAGAGCAGTAACCAAGGCTTCCCAGCATGGAATGAAGGGGATTAGGGATTTCTCAACAGTGTCTGTTAGACCGAGAACACAGAACTGGATCAGCATGGCAATCTCATCTCTCTTGTCTTTTCAGAGCTGTGGTTCTCACCTCCCCAGACTGATCCAAAATGTTGGACTTTTTCTGGCATCCACAGCATCTCTACAAGACCAGCTCCACTTGTCATGACTGATATCACAGCACTGTGAAGATTCACAATCCAGTTATGGCACTCTCATTAATAATTATGCATTAATATGTAAAGGAGTAATACTGGTGGAACATCAGTGTTAGGGAACCGAAAGAAGTAGGACTAGAACAGCATGCAGTAAATGCCAGCCTCCTGTCCTGATTCACCTGTCAGCATTTTGCCCATAACCTTCATCCCCTTTTTCCCCCTTGATACCTAAAAGAGCCACAGATGCTCCTGCTTTAAGCATTCAAAGTCAGACCAACTGTCTGTGGAGGAGTAGGTGACAAGGGAGGAACACACAAAGCTTCAATTTACAACTGTAAGATGCCAGTTCTGCTCCGAGAATACTACAAGGAATCAACTGTATGGCAAGAAATATCCTTCAAGGCTCTTCTGGGACTTATCAGTAACCAGTGAGGTCATTTGCTCAACATGCTGAAATAATCTGCTTTGAATTTAAAGCTTTGTTGTTGAAGGCACAGTGTGATGATGGCTGGGTGAAGGCTGAGACCCACCAATGCTCCTCATGGATATGGTGCAGTGAATGCCACCAACACTGAACCACTGATAGTTTTGTATCGTTAATTAAAATGTTTGAACTCCAGAGGAGGAAAGCAGGCATGCTGTAGCCAGGCCCCTTGGTGCCCAGAACATGGAGAGTTATGGGACATCTTTTCACCATTAAAAAATCAAACCTGCTCTTTCATTACTCAGTGTGGTTTCCATCACCCAAAAATAACAGAGTGGAATTCCAGGCTGCCAAAGTACTCCAACCGTGCTAAGGAACTGTTCATTCATTTATGACATCATCAGCACAGAGACTGTGACCATCAGGACAATCAGAATCCCAATTTTTATGTATTCCTTTTCAAAGTGTTCTGAAATAAAATGCAAAATAAAGAGCAGGACCCACCAGGGGACATGGAAGATGCTGTCATCATAAGAAACACAGTGCTGGGTTTGAAGGCAGTGACTGACACACATCAACAACAACCACCAAAACCAAAGGAGACTGGCCAACCACTCACATCACAGAAATATTATAAGATCTACTTCTTTAGACCAGTTAAGTGATTTTCCTGAAGTGCAAATCAAGTCAACAGCAAAACCACCTACAAACTAATCTTACATTTTCCCCTGCTCCTGATAACAGCATTTTCTTTGCTTGGGGAGTTTAGATTCTTTGGGATATTGTCTCCCTTCCTTATCCAGCAATCTGGGATAGCCTTGGAGACAAATAAATCTTCCAACCTGTAGAACATGACCCATGGTCCTGATTCTCCCATTGTCCAGCACACTTCCAGCCTCATGTCCAGGGTTCCCCACCACATTGCAGAGGCACAGGAGGGAAGCAGAAGGAGATGCACAGTTGTTCTCATCCAAGCATAGTACTTGACTGTGGTTACACTCAGTTCAGTCGAAGAAAAACCAGAGATAAAGGTTTGGGAAACTCAGAATTTTAGACTGCTCTTATGTCTTCTTGTAGCTGTTGTTTATAACAGCTGGCTACTGTTTGTAACAGTTTGTCCTTCTAGCAGTGACATTCCCTATTCACCAATGAGGTGAGAGAAGTTCTTTTGTAGTTCTTTTGTAGCCAATCATAATTCATCGTAGCGAACCATGTTATAAAAAGCGCAGAGTTTGTAATAAAGTTCCCTTTTCGCCCTGATACCTTCTGAGAGTTGGAGTCTTTACTTCTCGTCCCTGGCTCAACAGCGACACTTGACCCCAAACACTGGGGAATAACAACAACAACAATAATAATTTTAACACTTATTACTGAAGTGTATATTTTAGAAGTTGTAAGAAACAGCAAAGGGACAGGAACTTGGTGAGTAGAGGCAAAAACTGGCTCCTCCTCCCAAAAAACATCATTCTACATCCATGTTTACACCACAGTGTGTGGGAAGAGCTTGTCCTGAATTGCTACTAGTCCAGGTATAAAATCCAGCAGCCATTCCACACCACCTAGGAAAAGTTTGAGGTTAATTCTCGACAACAAAAACAACGGCCACTTTCATTATGGATGCTTTCCTGAAGCAGGCAAAGAGAGGAGAATGGAACCGGATGAGTTGTTTTGGTGGCAATGACAACTCTTCCCGAAATCAGCTGTTCAGGAAACTGCAGCCTTCAGCAACACATCTAAAGCAACTCTAATACTGAAGCAGATGGTAAATTGAGTCCAAGTTTGCCAATGAGGTTCAAGAGGTGCTCAGAAGAAGTTCTGGCTCCTACACAGCTCTGCTCTTCCTCCCCTTTGCTGTACTGCCCCTTGGAGCCAGTCAACAAACAAAAAAATCAATTGCACCAAAAACTCTGCAGTTGTTTTACTCCAAGCTCTCAGGGAAAACCAAGTCTTTTATGCTTTTAATCTTCTGTTTTTCTCTTGCAATTTTGCCAATTGAATTAATCAATTAAAATAACTGGATTGTTTTCCTTGGCCTAACCCTGCTAACTCACCTCTACTCTTCCTTCTCCCACTCTCACATTTAGACTTTTATTTTCCCCCTTCCTCCTCCCCTTTTTTTTAAATTCACGGTTTGGAAAATTCCACAGCTGGAGTTCCACATTTTCTTTTGTCACCACATTGTAGACATTTGAGGAAGACAGTGAGGGCAATGTCATAATGAGCACAGTTACATTGGGGGCAGAGGGAAAAGACACATTAAGGCAAAGCAGGTTCCAGTCCAGTTTCCTAAGCCTGGCTTACCTTCCCCTGCCTGCTGTGACTGCCTGGCTGTCAAAATCTCCCATTCATCCCCATGTCTCTATCTTTACCACATCACTTCTTCCTCTGGCATCTAAGTCTTGTTTCTGGGAATCCATTCCTGCTACGTACATCCTTCATCACCCCACACAGAATAAAATCACTTATAAAAGGAATAAAATTGCCCTGCACATCTGAAGGTGTCCGGTGTGAGTTGAGTGAGCAAAGCTTTGAAGAGTCCAATTCTCTCTTCTGACAAGTGCTGGGCCCTTCACTTCAAGAAAGACCTTGAGGTGCTGGATCGCATGGGGAGATTCAGGTTGGACATCAGGAGGGATTTCTTTCCCGAAAGATTTGTTAAGCACTGGAAGAGGCTACCCAGGGAGGTTTAGAGTCCCCATCTCTGCAAGTGTTTGAAGAACACCTGGAGGTGGCACTCAGTGCTCTGGGCTGGGTGACAAGGTGGGGATTGGGCACAGCTTGGACTCGATGACCTTGAGGTCTTTTCCAACATTAATGATTCTGTGATTCTGTGGAGAAGGAACATCCCAGAGCCCCAGAAGCTTGCAGGGAATGAGGGGTTTGACCTGACTGTGAGGCCTGCTGCAGAGCCTTTCCAAAACACAGAGCATTACTGGAGCAGGCTGAGGAGATCTGCGCCCGTAACAGCCAGGCTGGGGCCTCGTGTGCTCTGCTGAGAGCACACGCAGGGATGGGGATGCACTCACAAGGCTGCACCTTGGCCAGTGTGAAGAGAATGGCAATTCCCAGGAGAGCACATGCCCATCACACAGAGCCTGGGTCTGGTCAGGGAACTCCCCTGTCTGAGCATCCAAGGGCCACTCTGGCTGTCACTGTCACACCACCTGAGCTGGGACCAAGGCCCCTCTGCAGCTGCACCCCCACACTCACCGAGTCACTCCAGATTTTCTCACCAGCTCCATCCTGGGTTTCCCATCAGAGGACTCCATGAAAGTCTCAAATGTCCAGATCCTTAGTAGAATTTAATCATGGTGCAATAGTGTTGCTGTTGCCCATGAACAGAAACACAAGGACTCCAATATAGAAGGTTAAAATATCAGAAGGTTTTATTAATACAAATGGAACACCCTTTTATAATGTGTTTCGCTAATGCTAAAATGATTCATTATTACCAACGCCACCTCTCTATTACCATTGGTTAAGTGAGAGAAATTATATCTTCCATGTTATGAAAAACAGGGTAGAAAAATACCACCTGTTGTTTTGAGAAAGAATATAGTTTACAGAGATTTTTCATAGAATCTCTCTTGGGAAAGTGAGAAGTTTTCCTTTAAAACCTTTGCAGCCTGCAGCTAGGAAATTTCAGAGGCACAGAGTTGTCAGCCCCACACAACAGCTTAATAACAAAGTAACAGCTTGAGCTAGGGCCCCTGAGGAGGCACCCCAAAGAAAATCCTGGGCTTTTATCCCATCACAGTGTATGGGCAGGAAAGTCTGGGAGTCCTTGGCTCCTGTCATGTCTCTGAGTGTCCAAGTCCTTGGCCTGGCCACAGGACCCTGGGCTCTTTGTTGTGCAAAGGATCAGCAGTTCACAGCTTCTTGCCTTTGACTCTGGCCCCCAGAACTCAACCTGCAGCTGCACTGCGGCTGCCCCTGGGCCACCACCACTGAATGGATTCTCCACCAGGCCAGTCCTGTCACAGCAGTGACAGTGGCTGCTCCTGAGGCTGAACTGGAGCACTGGTCCTTTGGATTCTACTCCCATCCCATGGTGGATAGCAGAAGCCCTCACCTGTCCTCCAGATCTCCATGGAATGAGTGCACTGAGGTTAGGATTTTTGAAAAGCCCCTTCTCTTGCAGGTTTATTTGAAAAGTCCAGTTTTCAAAAACAGCAGAACACAAAGTTGGGAAGCCACAGCAAGACACCCCACATGCTACACCACCACCTTCCTCATCCTCCCATGTGAGCAAGAAACAGCAAAAAGATTTTACATCAGAGAAGTTGTGCTGCACAGGCCATTCCATATCTCCTCATCTCCCTTATCTAGAGGCAGCTACTGATAACTTTAGCAGTCAGTATAAGGAGAGAGGGCAGAGAGAAAATCATAGAATCATAGAATGGTTTGGGTTGGAAGAGACCTTAAAGATCATCTGCACAGAAGTCTGGAGAGGCACATCATAAGAAATGTTGGAGAAGGAAAGCCCTTGAGGTCTGTGTTCTAGATTACAAGGAACAGATGCTAAATCCCCTGGCCCAGGTCACTCATGTGTCAGGTAAATTAATCCACAAACATCAGAGGTTTGTGTCCAAAAATGAGAAAGAGGAGTCCTGTTACTTTATTCGATTAAAGGGAGAGGCCATGGGGCATTTCCCTGGGGTCTCTCCAATTTTTGGAGGACGCAGCCTCCTTTTTATCCCAATTTCCTCCTTTTTATCCCAATTTCCTCCTTTTTATCCTCATTTCCCGGCCACATTTCCCTTCTCTCTTTCCCCATTGGCTGAGGTACTTGAGAGGTACAGACTTCCCAGAACTCCTGATCCCCTCTAATGTATAACTCTCCTTTTTAATTTTTAATTCTCATGGAATTTTAGGGGTTTTCTCCACTGTTTCTTTCATCTTTCAATATCCAAGTTCATTTATCAGCAAACCTACAGTTTGTTTGTAAAGGCAAATATCTTTTTCCATTCATCAATCAGTGGAATCCTTCCCATTGATTCTTTTATCTTTCAGTGCTAGTTTTATCTACCAGCAGACCCATAGTTTGTTTGTAAAAACAAGTCTGTCATTGGCCTCACATGGAACCTTACGCCCCTCTACACAGCAGCTCTGACAGGAGGTACTTCCTTCTCTAACTTAACTGAAGCTTCTGCCTTACCTCCCTCAAGTGCCTGCTCCTGGCTTCTGACAATTCACATCCTCAGGGCTCTCTTTGCCAGCTCTTACCAGCAGCTTCCTCCACCTGAATACCTGCTTGTCGTTGCCTCAGGAGTGACCAGGAGGACAGACACATTCTCAAAGACCTTTTTCCTCCTTCCTAGCAGTGTTTAGTGCCTGCTGTTAACAAAGCTTATAGTGAAGTGAATTTATCAACCAAGTGAAAAAGAGGAAAAAATCAGCATATAAAGTCCTTCATCCTTACCTGAAGGTCTGTGTTCCAAACACTGTGCCCAGGGACCCAACCCTCACCTCTAAATGCCTTCCACATGCTCAAAATGACAGCAGGAATTGCAGCTGCCTCACCATGTGCGCACCATGGGGTGAGATGCCATTCACCTTTCAGAAACAGGTCCTTCCAAGCTGACAGTGCTAGTTTTTTCCCCAGAGAAAGTTTCTGAAAAGAAAAAAAAAAAAAAGAAAAAAAAAAAAACCCACAAAAAAAATTTAAAAAAAAAAACCAAAAAAAAAAAAAAAAAAACACAGACCTTACCAGAAGTTAGAGCTCAATCACACACAAGAAACAAAGAGCATCAGCTAAAGGCTGCTGAGCTGGATGAGATTCATCTTACCAGCCTTAGTGAGTCCAGGCCATTCCAGTGCAGGATGAAGAGTTTCCAGATTGGAAAGGGAAAGAAGAAAAGAAATTGGACCTTGGCTACCTCAGGGCACCCAGGTGGCTCAGGCTGGGCACACACATTGTTCCCAGCAAGCTGAGGGCAATGACTCTGTCCTCTTCAATGTGGTTCTGCCTCTCCCCAGACAGAAAAACATTCAAACTGCCCTCAGGACCATGGCTGTTCAGTCCTGTGCCCCAGAGTTCATCCCAGCAGAAATAGCTCCTGTGTCCAGCACAGTGGCTGTGACTGCAGAACATACTGCATGGCCCTTCCCAGATTATGCAGCTATCTCATATGGATCACTGGGAATTTCAGGGCCACAGTGATACCCATGAGTGCAGGGGACTTGCCAGGTAATAACAGCCTCCTGCAGCTTTTCTCATTCCCTTGGATCAGACAGGAGAGGCTCAGACCTGCAGACCAACCTCACAAGCAAGACAGCCATCAAGGACAGGTATGTTCAACCTTCTGGCAAAGCCTGTGGGAGCTCTGGGTGCACACCTCCATGGAATGGACCTTAAGAAGGTAAAATG
>VWZP01008600.1:507970-584358 GCA_013396995.1 Dicaeum eximium | reverse complement strand
ACACACACAGACACACACAGACACACACACAGACACACACACACACACACAGACACAGACACACACACACACACAGCCTCACAGGTCCCGTAGGTCCCCACCCCCAGGGCAATGGGCTGTGCTGTTCCCAGCCAGGCTCAGGGACTGTGCCTGACAGATACCATCCATGTAACAGTTGCACCCGGACCCCCCAACAGACACGTGTCATTTGAAGCTGAGTTCATGACAGAGGGTTTTCAAAGTGCTTCTCAGACCACCCTTTTGAGACTTCTCTTACAGTATTCCTGAATACACCTCGCAGTTTCAGAACCTTGATATCCCAAAGTCATTTTAAATTGACTCAAAGCTCTCACCTAAAGGACAGAACAAATTGAAAAATTATCCAAAGTCCCAGCCCCAGAACCAGCCATTCTGTGACTTCTCTGAAAGCTGGAAAAAATTCTGAACTACAGACACAGCACACCAGAAACCACAGCCAAAGGCAGTTAGGAAAATACATAGATCTAAGGTCCCAGCAAAGAAATTTATCAAAAGTCTTAGAGATCCCATTGAAGCGACATTTAGAAAATGCCCTCAGGGCGTCACTGATGAAACAATTGTGAAAATCATCAAGGCAATTGTAAAGCTGCCCTAGAGTAAAAACCATATGGATTTACTGGGAACATCTTGGTGATTCTAAAATTGCTCCAATAACATCACATAGAAGCCATTTTGGAAGTGATCTGTAATGTCAAAGCATAGCAATAAACACCTCATTAAAAGGACCATAAAAAAAACCAACAAACAACTAAAAAAATCCCACAAAGCATCCAGTATTAAAAATCTTTTGTGTGATATTTGGAAGTATTCTCGTGAGGGCCTTTTGAAGGGATTTGTACAATGATCCCTCCATTTTTTATGGTTAGGTTTACAATGGTTCCTCTGTGGGAATTTGGGCTTACTCTTGATAGCTCCTTGGCAGTATTTTTGGTCTCCTCTGTGTGTTTTCACAATAGTTCCATGACGGAGGTGGGGTATTTTTACGAGAGGCATTTCTTAGATTTTTTGGAGACAGTTTACATAATGGTTATGTAACTGTCTTTGGGAAAGATCAGAGATGTGATTTAAAGGTCTGAGTGATGTTGTGTTTGTGTTTTCCCTGTTAAGTCACATTCACTGGACCCACTACACACCGTGAAGAGCAAAGTGGAGACAACCACAGTCACTCTGACCTCAGAGAAAGGTAGAACAGCCATACTGTGGACAGCTGAAGATGACACTACCCTGCAGTTCATGGGAGGAACAAACTGAATCTGCCACAAATATTTCCATTCATGACTGCAACAATTCTGAACAGATCACTTGAGATCACCAGCCCAGTCTGGTTCCCTCACTCCCCTGACAGTGAGCCTCAGTGTCTCATGCAGGGATGCAGCTGATTTGGTCCAGTGCAGCCAGATTGAAAACGACTTTGTAAGAAGTGAGGGGTCAAAAGCCTGGCTTCTTCCATGATCACAGCCACAATAGCCTTGCCCATCCCAAACTGGTAAACCACTGCTGAAGAAGAATGTGGAGCTCCCTGATGCTGCTCAGACTTGAAGGAGAGCCTGGGTGCACACTGGCCTGTTTTTCCAGGAATATCAGTTTCTCTGATATAAGAAATCACCTCTTTCTTCTTTTCAGCTGAAGAACATCCATTGGGTAGCTGGACTGGAAGAGAATAAAAACATTTCTTAACCCAGGGCTTGCAACATGAGCTGAAATGCAGTAACTGAATTTTTCTCCTGGAAACTGCAGCACAGGAATTGAGAACAGACTCAGGCTCCTCAGATGAGCAGCTCCGTGCAGGAGCTGAAGCCAGGAGGCACTTGGCAGTAGCCTTCGAGTGCCTCTGGCTGTTAAAGGATTATCCTCCAGAGGATGAATGTTCTCAAGAGGATATTCCCAAATCTGGTGGTGGCTTTTGTTAGTTTTGACATAAGAGACTTACAGTCAACCCAGTTCCAACATTTCTTCCTCTGCCTTCCCCAAACCATCCTTCTCCCACAGCACCACAACTTTGCGTGCCCTGCAAGCACCGAGAATGGGCCTAGTGTGGAACCAAAGGGATGAAAGTCCTGGGAAAGAAGGAAACTTCTAATAACAGAAACTTCAACAGAAAACATTTTCTCTGTGAATTAACAATAGAACACATCAGTCTTGTGTCTAGAAGTACAGGAGCCTCCAAAAAACTTTTTATAACTAAAATATTTCAAATAAATATTTTTTTTATTAATCAGAATTGTCCGTAATGGTCCTGCCTGTACTCAGGCTAAAGCTCTCCTTGCTATCTCATGGGCACATCTGGTTTGTGTCTCCAGAGTTCTTGCATACCTCCACTCCTTGAACACCACAGTGCAGTGCCTGAGTCACACAGGCTCTGTGAGTTCCTGAAGGTGGCTTGGATGAGCCCTCAGTTCTTCCAGAATCCATCTATCTGTTCCTTGAAATCCTTGTTCCTCCCTACAGCAGACTTACGCTCGTCCAAGCCATATCAACCACTTTCCCAAACACACAGTTGTGGAAGAACAACCCTTCCCAGGTCACTCCACTGGGCAATGACAGCTCCAGGACTGTTATCCTTGTCAGCTACAGACAAGGGAGCAAGGCAGGGGTGAGAGGGATTCCAACCATGATCCACAAAAACAGTAAATGCAAAACATCTCAAACTGGGGATCTGGGCTCTGCACTGCTGTTCCCAATTTAAAGGGTCTGACTTGTCTTTCTAAGAGAAAGAGTGAGTACATCTGGGAGAAGGAGGGCTAGAGCACAGCCAGAGCTGCTGCACTTCCTGGGGATCTCATCTCAGTGTTCTTAACCTACAGGACCTGCAGACACAGACTCTGTGTATTCACTCAGATTTGCAAAAAACCAGGTTTGCTTGGCAGTGTGACAGCAGCTTCCCCAGCCTGGCTTGTGCAGAAGACACTGAGCCAGAACACACTGCAGCCTTGGAGAGCCAAGCCAGCACAACTGCTGGGAACTGTGTCCCTGATGTCCCAGCACAGGGCTGGCAGAACACCTGAGTCACCAGGAGTGCCATGTTTGGGTCACACCACTCTGCAGGAAGTCCTGGGGGCACAAGAGCTGGCCTGACCAGCTCTGCTGCAGGTGAGATTCAGTACCACCCACCCCAAAAGTCATGGAACATAGACCTCAAAAGCCATTCCACCACATCCCAACAGCCTCTTCAAATAAGCACAGCACAGGTGGCTCCTCCACTCACTGGACTGGCCCTGTTCCAGTAGCAGGAGGTGTCTAAGTCCAAGCCAGTCTGAGGGAGAAACCCAAAAGGAAGCTACAGATAAAGCTCTTCCTTGCACCATACCAGCTGGGACCTTTTTATGCAATCCCAGAGGACACTCCAAGGACCAGACAAGTCCTATCAAGACAAACGAAGGAACTTGGCTACGTGGACATTAACCCAGACCCAAAGCACAACTTAAATCAGAGGCCTAGAGAGCTGATCCCCCCCCCACTCAGAGCAGGGCCAACACCAACATCACATCAGCTTGCTCGGGGCCTTGTCCAGGTACATATAAGTGTCTTTGGAGCATGGTGTGTTTGTATAGAGTGTTCTAGACAGCATCATCACTGTGGAATTGAAACATATTCCCACACATGTTCATTTCCAAAGCCCTTGCTTTACTTATTTGCTTATTCTGAAATATTTGCCTATTCTGAATATTTGCTTATTCTGAAAGAACATTGCTGCAGTGGATTTATTTGTACATTATTTCTGAGCACTATGATGCACCTTGCTCTTGTTTACACAAATTTGATAGTTTTAATTTCTCTATTTTAGTTACTTTTTCCTATTTTAAAAATATTTATTTAAAAGGATAAAAAATATATGAAGAATGTAGAGAGCAATGCAATATATGTCACCATCCAAAAAAGAATATGTACCTAATTAACAAACATACATTAAATTGTGTTGTGCTTTTCATCCTTTGAAATATAAAGTTTAACTTCAATATGCAACTTTTACCATGGCCGCCTTAATTTTCTCCAGATTTTTTTTCTTGAAAAAAATCATAGAACTATAGATAGAACACCTGAGCTGGAAAGGACCCACAAGGATCATCAAGTCCAACCCCTGGCCCTGCCCAGATGCTCCAACAATCCCACCCTGCATATCCCTGGCAGCGCTGTCCAAACACTCCTGGAGCTCTGGCAGCCTCGGGGCTGTGCCCATTCTCTGGGGAGCCTGAGCAGTGCCAGCATCCTCTGGGGGAGGAACCTTTCCCTGATCCCCAGCCTGACCCTCCCTGGCACAGCTCCAGCCGTTCCCTCAGGTCCTGCCACTGTCACAGAGAGCAGAGGTGGGAGCTGCCCCTCATGAGGAGCTGCAGCCCCCAGTGGAGTCTGACCTCAGGCTCCAGGGTGAACAGACCTGTTCTTTGCCCTCAGCCACTCCAGACCCTTCCCTATTTCTGTGTCCCTCTTTTGGACACTCTCCAATAACTTCAGATCCTTCTTATATTGCGGTGCCCAAAACTGCCCCCCGGACTTGAGGTGAGGCTGCACTCATGCAGGTGGTGGAGGAGCCACTGATTGTTCCAAACAGGCCTTTGATACTCCCAGGGATTTCATCTGTAGCCTCGGAAAATCAGCACCAGGTGGATACAGAGGCTGACTGTTGGGAAACGAGGTGCACAGAGAGCACTAAGCAGGCGTAGGCTGCCTCTTTCCTCCATTCTTCCAGGCTGTATCTCTCATGCACTGAGTCTGCCCTCACACTCTGGTCACACCTCCCTCCTGACTTTAAGTTCCCACAGGACCAGATGATGAGCAGTCTCACACACATACTGGTACCTGCCTCCAGAACAACAATTTCTGCTGGAGTTGGATCTAAAGAATGAGGTGCTGCTTACTTAAAAATCCCCTGTGGCAGAGCATCTGCCAGCTCTGAAGGCAGTGGTAAGCTGCCCTCCTTGCCGAACACTGAATTCTCTTCTCCAGCTGCTGGATCTTGCCAATCATTTACTTCTTTAGCATGGCAGAGGTCAAACAAATCCTCCAAATAGACTGACCCTGGTTCTTGGAGGAGGAATCTTATGAATTAATGATCAGCCTGCATGCCAAGAAAATATCTCAACCTCGATGCACAGATTCCTTAAGTCATACTCTGTTTTACATTTAGCTGGGAATTTATCTCAGGTTGCTGACAATGACTCTATACCTGACTGTATGTATGGATTCAGGTTTTAAAATTCATCCCCAGGTAGGATTGGAAGCAAGCTCAAGGGCAGGAGGGGAGCGGAGGCAGCTCAGGGCTGTCAGCTGGAGGCGATCTGCTGGAGATGTTGAGTTGTGTGTGTGGGAAGAGCTCAAAAATAGTATTCATTTAAAAATCCTGGGATTCTAAAGCAAGCTCCTGGTGCCTGGCTCACAGCTAGGCTCCCGCAGCCCTGGCAGAGGCAGCTCCAGGCGTTCACCCGGCAGGAGCCACACCAGGGGAGAGGAGGCAGCTCACACCCGTGCCTGGTGCTCCGGGAGGGCTCTGCTTCCCTTCTGCAGCAGGGAACCTAGAATCATGGAATCACAGGATCATTAAGGTCGAAAAAGCCCTCTAAGATCATTGAGTCCAACCACGCCCCCAGCATTGCCATATTCACCATGAAACCATATCCCCAGGTGCCACATCCACACACACTTTGAACACTTTCAGGAATGGTGATTCCACCATTCCATGCCCGCTGCCCTGGGCAGCCTGTGCAAGGGCCTGAGCACTCCTTCAGGGAAGACATTTTCCCCAGTATCCAACCTAAACCTCCCCTGGCCCAGCTTGAGGCCATTTCCTCTTGTCCTGTTCCTGTTCCCTGGGAGCAGAGGCCGACCCCCCACGGCTGCCCTCTCCTGTCAGGGAGTTGTGCAGAGCCGGAAGGTCCCCCCTGAGCCGCCTTTTCTCCAGGCTGAGCCCCTTCCCAGCTCCCTCAGCCGCTCCTGGGGCTCCAGACCCTTCCCCGGCCCCTCAGGGTCTCTGTCCTGCGGGTCTCGCGGAGGCCGCTGGGGGACGCTGTGGGGCCCGCCCCGGGCTCGTTGCTCGGCAACCGCCCGGCACCCAGGGGCGGGGCTCTCTGCGCGGGGCGCGGCGCGATGATGCAATCAGAGCGCGCGGCGCGGGGAGAGGGAAGGGCGGGGGGAGCCGAGGTGTGCGGGCTGGGACTTCTTCCCGCGGCGGTGAGTGCGGCCGGGCCGNGTGCCATGTGGCCGTGCTGGCTGTGCCCGCAGGTGCCGCGCGCCATGGCCCCCCCCAAGGACATCATGACCAACTCCCACGCCAAGTCCATCCTCAACGCCATGAACGCCCTGCGTAAGAGCAACACCCTCTGCGACGTCACCCTCCGCGTGGAGCACAAGGACTTCCCGGCCCACCGCATCGTCCTGGCCGCCTGCAGCGACTACTTCTGCGCCATGTTCACCAGCGAGGTCGGTGCTGCCGCCGGCCCTGGGTGCTCCGTGGGTGGAGGAGGCAGGGCCGCCCAGTGCATGGGCTGTTCTCTGTTGAGCTGCTCAGCAGCTGGGCCAAGATCCCCTTGTGGTGATCCCGAGGTCCACTGGATACTCCCCGCGGTTGCTCAGGATGCCCTCGTTGGTGGTTCTTGATTACTTCATGGTGGCTCTGGGTGCCTCAGGAACCCCCTTGGTGGCCCTGGATTTCTCCATGGTGGCCCTTGGTCTTTGTGAATCCTCCCATGCTGGCCCTGGAGCCCTCTGGATTCTGTCCTGATGGCCCTGGAGCCCTTCGAGGTGATTCTGTGTCTTCTTATGGTGGCCCTAGAGCCCTTTATTGTGACTTGGTGGTTAAGAGGTTGTGGCAGGGACTGTGGCCTTGATTCATGGTCTGCTGTGACCACCCTGTGCCCAGCAAGCTGCCAGGGTGAGCTGCCAAGCCGGAGAGTTCTGATACATTTACTTGTTTTTCTAGTGGTGATTTGTGGTTTCCGTGGTTCCGGGCATCTTTCCTGCCCTGGCGCCGAGCTGTGGGAGCTATGCTGGGGATTCTGGGCAACCCTTTCTGTGCAAGGGTGTTTGATGAGTGCTCTGGGCTCCCCTTGGCACTGGCTGAGAGCTGGGCTGTGCTGGTCTCCTGCCATGGGGGTGTCACTGGGGCTGGGGTGGCTCTGAGGCCCAGGTGCTGCACTCAGCACATCTCACCTGTGAGCACCTTGGCTCTCAGCCCTTCCTGTGAGACTTGCACTACCTGTGTGCAGTTTCCCTGAGTCACTGACAGGCACTGCTTCAGCTAGAACTGGCACTCACTGTTAAATGTCAGATGCTTTGCCTGGCTTTGTCTTTATAAGTTTGAGTCAATCTTTACAGCTTTTTCTTACAGAACATGCTTTCCTTTCCTACCACCTTCCCCATGAGCAGGGAGAAACATTTAGTAACTCACAGGTCTTAAAGCCCTCCCTGCTAGCCCAAGAGTCATTGCAGTAGAGAATGATTTTTTCTTTGTTTTATCCAGACATGAAGGCTGTGGCGGAGCTCTCTGTGTACCCACTTACCTCAGTGCTGTCAGGACAGCAGGTGTCTCCGTTTTTACAGTCCTGTGCAAAGAAACCAAAATGATGCATGTGTGGCCTGACCAGAGACCAATGTCTTTTTTTGTCCATATCTTCATGAAATTTGTAAATTCATCGGGTTTGTGCTTTTTCTCTGCATAAAGGAAATGTAATTAAATGAAGAAAACACACAAAGCAAATTCAGTCTCTGGAGGCTGATGTTCTCTGTTCTCCAGTAGCTCTAGGTGCTGATCAGTACAGTAAAGTATCTCTACTTCTCTGGGTTTGCCTCCACATTCCTTTCAGTGCTTTTGACTTCTGGACTTCATCTAGGCAGTGTGCAGAGATCCAGTCATTCCGTGTGCTCCAGAACGTTCTTTGTGGCTGCTAGCAAAGGCTGGGGGTTGGTGTGCTTTGGGTCTGAGCTGAGATGTCTCTCCTTCCTTCGTTACACTCACGTTAACTGTAACATCATAGTGACCTTCATTCAGACAAGCAAATCTTCCTAGGAAATTAAATTCTTACTGGGAAAATTGCTCTCTCTCTCCAGCTCCCACAATGCCTCTGCTGTAAGGGGTTTTTTTCTTCTGCTTAGTTTGTGTTTCTTCCAAACTTGTGTCTTTGTTATGGAAACCCTAAAGTGACCAACTTGCCAAGGGGCACACAGATACAGAGTGTTGTGGGAGAGCTTCCTTCCAGGAAGGGGCAGCTTGGTAAGCCTCAGAGTGGACATGTTTCCTGTGTGTGTCAGCAACAAGTGTGTGGGGGCCTGTGATGGCCAGTGCTTGGACACTCTCCAGGCACTTGTGGGTGCAGGGTTTGGCCAGGCTGGGACTCCAGGGAGCTCAGAGTGTGTGGGGTGTCATGGACTGGCAGGCCCTGCCAGGGCTTCCTTGGCACTCCATTGCTTGCCTCCTGCAGGTCTGGGGACTGCTTGGCTGCTCTGATGTGCCAGGCTGGGCTGCACGAGGCTTTGTTCAGAATTGATCTTGGGGTTATGCCATGGTATTCCTGGCCTTTTATCCTGGGGTTGTGCCACAGTATTCTTGGTGTCACATCTGTGCATAGCCAGTACAGCACTGAGACTGTCAGCAGATACCACTGTCATAAAGAACTGCCTTTGCCTCTCTATGTCTCAAGCTTCCTTCCTTCTCTCATTTCTGACTTTTAACATTTTAAAAAGTTCTGTCTAGCTTAGTATTAATTTCTTCCCATTTTATGTTGCTGTTTTACAGCATGAGGATAATCCACTGATCACCTGATGAACCCCAGGATTTTTACAACACTTTCCTTCGCCCCTGTGCTGAGCAGTGTGGGAGAACTGAAACACCCTCAGTTTTACCTGCAGGGTTGTTCCTTGTAGTGAAAATTGTAGAGCAGTTTTATCTCCCCTGGATTTTGGCTGAGAACTGGTATTTGTCTTTGTTTGGCCAAGTTACCATAACCTGGGATATTTTAAGAGCTGATCACTGGCTCCACCTCAGAAAGAAACTATTCTGTCTTCTCTTGGAGGCTATGTTCTAGAAATTGAAGAATTGGTTCTTTCCCCCCAGAACAGAGAAATATTATTCTGAAAGTAAATAATTGGTGTTTCCAGGGTTTTACGTGGTCAACTTCTCTGCACTGTGATTGCTCTCCAGGGTACAGTGAGCCACACATTAGCACTGTCATACCAGTATTTCTCTTGCCCTGTGAGAAGAAATTGGGGTTTATTCCAGTGTACTTTTGTGTATCTGCATTAGTAAAGGCAAAAACAAGAAGTAGCCTTGGGTAAGAAAGGAGTTGCAAAATGTTAGACCCATTCTCCTGCATGATTGTCGTGGTTTAGCCGCAGGCAGCAGCCAAGCCCCTCAGAGCCCTATGCTTGCTCCCCCACCAGCAAGATCAGGGAGGGAGTCAGAAGGGTAAAAACTGGAAGATTTGTGGGTTGGTATAAAGACAGTTTAATATGGAAAGCAAAAGCCACATGTGCAAACAAAGCAAAACCAGGAATTCACTCCCTGTTTCCCATGGGCAGGCAGGTGTTCAGCCATCGCACGGAGAGCGGGGTTCCATGACACATAACAGTGACTTGGGAAGACAAACACCATCACTCCAAACATCCCTCCCCTCCTTCCTTCTGCCCCCCACCTTATATAGTGGGCATGATGTCATATGGTCTGGAACATGCCTTTGATCACTTTGGCACATCTGTCCCAGCTGTGTCTCCTCCAAGCTTCGCATGCACCCCCAGCCCCCTCGCCAGCCTGGCAGTATGAAAAGCAGAAAAGGCCTTGGCTCTGTGTGACCACTGCTCAGCAATAACAAAAACATCTCCATTATCGTCCCTGCATTCAGCACAAATCCAAAATACAGCCCCATGCCAGCCACTGGGAAGGAAATAAACTCTACCCCAGTCAAACCCAGCACAGTGATTTATGGATGGGATGGAAGAAGCAACATTGTGTTTCACAAAAGAGCTATAACCTGCAGCCCCTGCCTTAAGGCTTTCAGCAGCTTGGGCATCTTGAGGTAAAACTCCTGAGGCATCGAAGCGACTCTCCTTAGTTGTTTTCCTGGATGCTGCAGTTGATTTTGAGATCTATACTGGTGCACACTTCCTGTGATGTTAGAAATGTGCTTGTATGAGGGAGTATCAATCACTGGCTACTGTACTCCCTTCAGGGAGAGTAAGCAGAGCTCTGATATTAAACAATGAAGTGGGAAACTAATCTCAAATTCTGACAGCAGAGATGCAGAGATGTGCCTGGTACCACTGAACAACCTTGAAAGTAAACAGTGAACACCTTGGAGAAGAAAACTGCCTGGCCTGTGTGTTGGTTAGCATTGTATGACTATCATTTTGCATTCTGAGTCCAAGTATGTGGCTGCATGGATGAATGAGGGACTGTCTGTGTCCCAGCAGCCCAGCACTGAGCACTGCAGGCAGTTTTCTAATGCTGCACACACAGGTTGGAGCTCAGCTCAGAGTCCTCATGAGTCTGAAAGGCTGAGAGAATTGAGATTGTTGAGTCTGGAGAAGGTTCTAGGGTGGCCTTCCATTACCTGAAGGGAACCCACAAGAAAGATGGAGAGAGACTGTTTTCACTGGGGTTACAGGAGAAAGGGGAATGGCTTCAAACTGAAAGAGAAGGTCCACAGAAGGTCCCTTCCAACCAAAACCAATCCATGGTTCTGTGTTTAAAATCAAGTTGTCTCCACATTGAAATCCTTCTTTAAGGTATGATGTTAGGATCCCAATTCTGCATCACACACATTAGGTGAATTTACATTAAATACTTCCTTCCTTCTAGGCATTCTTAGCATGTGAGTAAATTCAGCAAAATAACTACCAAGTAGTGGAGTGTAGCAGAAATACAAGGGAAACAGGAAGTAATCATCTGTATGGTATTAGTGTTGTCCTCATGGTTTGTGTTGTGGTCGCCAATATAAAGAGAGTATGTGCATGGCTGATTGACTGTAGGTCAGGAGCTTCTTTATCAGCTCCAGGCTGATGTGTGAAGAACTGATGCTTACAGCTATCAGGAGGTCAATAGACCTGTTTGTAACATCTGTGATCCTAAATATGTATGGTCTGTGTCTTCATTTGCTTATTAGAATCATCTGAACGTCTTGTCTGATCAGTTCTGAACTTTGGTGGCATCTGCGTCCATCTGTGTGGTACAAACAGCTTAGTCTTCTTTCAGGAATGTTTTGCCTGGTCCAAGGCAGCAACTGGTTTTAGCTTCTGAATGCAATGCCTGGCCTGTCACAGCAGGTCAGACAAGGTAATTTGCTGTTCGTTCTCAACTTTGGAAGCCTTAAAGATTGTTCACTGAGTCGAGAGATTTGCAAGGCCTCTTCCCTCAAATTCCTTGGAGGGTCACCATTACCTCCTATACTTCTCTGCAAGTGTATCTCTGCATGGTAGACAGGGCTCAGTCCCAGCAGACATCTCTGCTGTTATGGAGTGCCTCTGCAGGAGTAGCTTCCACTGCTCTTATTTTCTGTATTCTGTGTCACCTCCTTTTTCCCCAGCTGTGGCAGATTCGAAGCTCAGTGATGGTGCTTTGGCCATGCATTCTGCTCCCTGAGCCTCTGCCCAACTGGCTGTACCAGCTTGGGGCTCATTCTTGGCAAGAAAAGGCATGGGCTTCCATCTGCATTGTGCTTGCACTGGTGCTGACTGCTCCAGAAGTCAGGGGCTGGTTTTGCAGCATGCCACAGGAAGATCATAATCTCTTGAGGTGCAGCCATGCTCCTGAGCTTTCAGCAATGCGCAGGGTGTGACCAGTGAGCCCACCAGCCAGTCCATTGGTCAGGAATCATTGGGTGCTCTGCCAGTAGCTCTGTGCTGGAGGCACTGAACCATGAAACTGATGCTTTGTGAAATATAATCTGTTTTGTGCAAATTTGACGGATTCACAGAATTTGCTGTTCCCAAAGATTGACCATTGAGAGGATAATGTTCCTTGGAAAAAATAATTATTCCAAAATTAATCATAGAGGTGATAAAATAGTCAGGGGACAAAGTCTGAATTGCATAAGTGCCATCACTGCACAAACTGTCATTTTACTTCATTTTGATTTAGGAATGAAGTTCACCATAAGCTTGAAGAACGAATCAGGAAACCACGAGTTGAGAAAGCTTTTTCTTTGGCTTGGTTTTAGAGAAGAGTGGTGAAGATGTCCAGGTGTTGGAAAGGAAAATTACTTGTAGGAATTACAAGGAAAATTACAAGAAGAAATTACTTGTTCGGGTTTAGGGCAGGACATGCCCAGGGGAAAGTCATCAAAGCTCAGGCAGAAGGATGTCCTACTGATAGGGGGCACAGAGAAGCCAAATTTCTTGGCCACAGAGACACTTGGCAGAACTCCCAAAATAAGGAAGAAATTGATAAAGCCAGCTAGGCAGCTGTGCTGAATTCAGTGCTGAATGGGTAGAAGGTAATTCCAGCAGGGGCATGTTGTGACCACTGACTCAGCCACCGACTCTAGAAGTCCCCTGACCCAGAGGAAGAGAAAGCCTGAGCTTTCTCAGGACTAATTAGTGTAAGAACCAAGGAAATAATTTACCAGTAGAGGACAGAAAGCTATCAATAAGAGAACTAGATAGCTTGTAGCCAGTGAATGCCTTAGTTTGCTAAAATGTATAAATAGTAAATAGTTTTGCCAGTCATGTGCTGGCTTTGGAGATTGACCCCCAGCCCCCCTTTCTGTGCTGAACTGAAATGAATCAAATACCTGGACTCTGGATGTGGATTGGCCTCTTTCACACCGGGCGAAGGAACCTGGTTTGGGCCAACACTTAGGTGGGGACTCCATGTGAACTGCAGCGTGTCACACACATCCAGCTCACAGAGGAATTCCCTTGGAGTAAAGCTTGGAGTACTGCATGGAGGACAGAGTGTAGTTGTCTTGCACAGGTGACACATGTAATCTCTCAGATCTCAGCTCACAGGTTTTACTGTGCAGTGTGACTGTCCTTTTGATCCATAAAGAATTTTGTCTCTTACTCATTTCTGTAAGTGAATTCTGTAGGGAAATTCCCTCCTTCCCTATATCCTTTCAGTGAGAACCAGAATAGAAAGGACAAATCTCTGTTGAAAGCTCTGACAGATCTTAGTTTCAAACCTGCTGAGGGTTGTGGGCTTTCTGATCACATGAATGAAAAATAAAGCTGTGTCTCCCTTTTCATTTACAGCTCTCAGAGAAAGATAAACCCTGTGTGGATATCCAGGGCCTGACAGCCTCCACCATGGAAATCCTGCTGGACTTTGTATATACAGAAACTGTGCACGTGACAGTAGAAAACGTCCAAGAATTGCTTCCAGCAGCATGTCTGCTTCAGCTGAAAGGTAATTCAAGGATTAGCACAAATTGCACCATTGCTGCTGTTTAGCGATTTGGTTTGTTTGACCCTCTGTACATGGAAGAGAGACTGGGGGAGGAATGATATTTATAAGTAGTTATGTCAAAATTCTCTTTTCTTGTGTGCTGTGATCTCATTGGTAGAGGAATGGATTTAGGTGCAAAACAAAATGGTAAAACAAGTTCCATTCTTTGGGCTACTTACTTCTGCAGGAGTATTCCCTAGAGGAATTGTGAGCTGTACAGCACGTGAGTGTTACAGCTTGGTTAGATTATTATAATAAGCAATCCTAGATGTCATTTGACCTGCCATCACAGTAGTCTGGGTCAGTAACAGACTGGTTGTTGTCATTGCACGTGCACCTATAGAGCTATCCTGGGCAATTATCCCAAATCCCAGACAACTTATCTAAAAGTTATCATAGATGTAGAAATCTGATGCCATATCCACTAGCAGACACATTAGTGGTTTATAATCCATGAAGCTGAGTACAACTCACATTAGAGTCTTCCTAGTATCAGATTGACATAATTTTTTCATTGGAATAGAACAGCCAGAGCTCAAACCAGCCCAAGCACATGGTCTGGCTGCTCCAAGTGTCTTCACAGTCTCCAAAGCAATACATGCATGTGTATGTTTCTGTAGTACTTTTACTTGTTATTTGAATTGGATTTTCATTATTGCTTAGAACTTTCTTTTTCCAAGAGCTTGCCAAAGCAGTGGATTGATAGTAAGCCTGCAGTGCTCATTCACCCCTCCAATTTTCCGTAGGTGTGAAACAAGCTTGCTGTGAGTTTCTAGAAAGCCAGCTGGATCCATCAAATTGTTTGGGCATTCGGGATTTTGCTGAGACACACAATTGTGTGGATCTAATGCAAGCTGCAGAGGTCTTCAGCCAGAAACATTTTCCAGAGGTGGTTCAGCATGAAGAGTTTATCCTCTTAAATCAAGAAGAGGTTGAAAAGCTCATCAAGTGTGATGAAATTCAGGTAAAACCTGAAAAGTACCATTACTGTGCAAAGGATTGAAATAAAACATTGAAACCCATCAGTAATTAGTCCATACTCCTGGGATGGACTCCTCACACAGTTCCTGAATTTGAAATTTAATTTTCAAGAGGCGTCTATTTTTATTTTTGCTAGTTTGTAATTTTATCAATACCATGTACCTTCTCTGTAAGAATTTGTTGTCACACAAGTGTTTCTTGCAAGTCAATCACAGTGAGTTAGTTCCCTTTGCAAAGTTATTTGCCCTTCATTCCATCCTTTCCCTGGAGAAGATAAGTTGTCTCAATACCTACATTTCAGAAATAGCCCTAAACTTTAATTTCTGTTTGCCTGCTGGTCAGCAGCACAAGGAATCCTGGGATGGTGCAGGATGGTCTGACTCTGCAGGGGGTTACAGGGAGATTTAGTTCTCTGAAGGTGAAGTTTCTGAAGGATGTGCTATGTGACTGGATGTCCTCATCCTGTCCTGTCAAATATATTTTTCCAACTTTTCTGTGAATAAGTTGAACATTCTTTGGCAATGAGGAGAGAGCTTGATTATTTATTGAGGTGGATTTTGTTGAGAGCTGATGTTGACTGCAGTTGAAAGGCTTGAAGCAATCACTGCTCAAAGTTCAGGGGAACAGGAATGCTTGGAAGCAAACCAGTGTATGGGAAATCTTTGGTGGGATTCCTGAAAAGCCAGTACAGGGATAGCCAGAGGAGAATTGTTGATGTATTCCATGAAAGTAATCTTCAGCCGTGCCAACATCCCCTTGTTAATGAGGCTGCTTGAGGAAAAGCATGTGAGACTGTGGTGAAGGACCCGGCTTCAGCTGGGTTCCGCAGTGGAGGAGGCCGAGTATGCTTGGTGTTTGACAAGCTGCACTTTTGTGCTGTGAGGGGCTGAGCTCCTGTGGGTTGTGATGCTACTGAGAGTAGCTTCTGGGCTGGGAGCAGAAAATAATAAGGAACTTCAGAATGACCCAGCCAAGCTTCTTGGATGATCTGCTCAGGAAAAGTTGTGTTCCTTGTGGATTGGAAGGGCTGGTTCAGACCTTGCAGCAGGCAGTGTGTTGGGCATGCACTGTCGTACCTGAAGAATATGTGACAAGCAGGGCAAGGGAGGGGATTCTCCCCCTCTTCTCTGTCCTTGTGAGACCTCTTGTGGAGAGCTGTGTTCAGGTCTGGGGTTCTCAGCACAAGAAACACGTGGACCTGTTAGAGAGGGTCCAGAGGAGGCCACAGAGATGTTCTGAGGGCTGGAGCCCCTCTGCTCTGGACCCAGGCTGGGAGAGCTGGGCATGTTCACCTGGAGAAGAGAGAGCTCCAGGGAAACCTTATAAAGGGGCTTATAAAAAAGAGGAAGAGGGACTTTTTACGTGGGCAGAGAGTGATAGGACAAGGGGTAACGGTTTTGAAGAGGAGATTTAGATTTGATGTTGGGAAGAAATTCTTCCCTGTGAGGGTGCTGAGGCCCTGGCACAGGGTGCCCAGAGAAACTGGCTGCCCCATCCCTGGAAGTGTCTAAGGCCAGGTTGGACGTGGCTTGGAGCAACCTGGTCTGGTGGAAGGTGTCCCTGTCCATGGCAGGGGGTGGAACTGGATGGGCTTTGGGGTCCCTTCCAACCCAAACCAGTCTGGGATAAGGAGCAGATCTCTCTCCTGTTGTGCCAGAACAGGAGGTGCTGTGTGGAATCAAGAGCGGGGTAAGGGAACACCCTCAGAAAATCTCTGGGCTGCTCAGGAAGTGCAATGACAGGTCCTTACTATGATCCTACATTTAGTGTTACTCATGATCTATCAGAAAACATAAATGATTCAATGAACAGTAAAACCATTAAATATATCTGAGGACATACAGTTCAGGAGGGAATAAATCAACATAGGATTATTGCATTTAAAGAGGAGGTGGAGAAATTGGAAACAATGCAGTAGTCTGCTTTCCTTTTGTGAGCCCTAATTGTCCTTCCTCTGTAATTCCAAGAGGCCATTCCAAATTACACTGTAACAAATATAAAACAATGGCGTAGAAGAATGCCTTACATAATTAACCTCTGTGGCTCCCTGCTTCAAAACATTCTGCCTGACAGCTTCAAACTGGATTTCAAAGGGGACCAGTCACAGGCTGGTGGGAAGGCTCAGTCCTTTCATCACAGGCTCTTCTTTTATCTTCATATTTAGTCTCAGTTAACAGACTGTGTGATAATAAATTCATGTCTGATTTCCTTTTACGTTGGATGATCTGATAGATGTGCAAGAAGAAAACAAAGTCTAAGTAATGTATAATTGAGATTTTTACAATTCTTTTGCTTTTGGTAATCATAGGTGTCCAAAGCATGTGCAGTTCTCTTAACAGGATCAAATTTGGCTGGTTTAGTCAGTGTAATCTCCAGAAGTGGTGTAAGCACCAGCATGTGCCAGTCCTAAATGGAGACAGAAATAAAGTAGTGATAAAATAAAATAAACAGTAGAAATAAACAGTAACATTCATGCTCCGGGACTCTCCACTCTGAAATCCTTTGTAGTTTTTCAAAGGTGGATTGAAATAAAAAGGTACCTGAAATGTACCTGCTCTGGCTGGAGTGTGCGAGGGGCAGTGTGTAGGCACAGGGCTGCTGTGGCCTAAGCAGACACTTCACTGTGCAAAGGAAACATGATTCTAATAATCTCTTTGATAGCACTTTGAATTTTGCAGGATCACAGCTCCTGCTCCAGAGAACTGGGGGAGCTGTCCTGTGACTTCCCACTGGTCAGTGGATGGAGCTCTCAGCTCCAGGCTCTGCTCTGCATCATAGCGCTCACTGCTCTGGAACTTGGACTACCCATTGTTGATCTCAGCTGCAGGGGAAAAAGCGAACGCATGTTTAAGGAAAAGGAAGTGAGGGAAATCACTGTGCCTCTGGGGATTTCCCTAAGGGACTCGTAGCTGAAGTGTACTGCTCCCTTGCTCGCTCTGAAGCAGTGCAACAGCCTGGGCGTTGGGTGCTCCATGGCAGTAGCTCCACTGTTCTGCTGCCACCCGATCAGGATGTGCCTTGTGTTTGCAGGTGGACTCGGAGGAGCCGGTGTTCGAGGCAGTGATAAACTGGGTGAAGCACTCGAAGAAGGAGCGAGAGGCGTCGCTGCCGGAGCTGCTGCAGTACGTGCGGATGCCGCTGCTCACCCCGCGCTACATCACTGACGTCATCGACACAGAGGTACAGCGGTCACTGCCTGCTCCTGCCTGGGCTCTGCTGGCCCACAGAACATGTTCAAAGCTTTCTCTGCTGCCGCTGTTTGATGACACTGTGCAGTTGTCCTTGCTCAGCCGCAGTGCTGCTGTCACACTGAGCAGTGTTTGTTGTGCCAGCAGTCACAGCATCCCGCTCTGCAGCCACAAAGGGTGCCCTCTCCAGAGCCATTAGTCAGCTGTCTCTGCAGATATTCACGGCACCTTTCTGTTGTCATCTCTTACAGTCTCCAAGTGCTTTCTGCCTTCATTCCTAAGCACTGGCAGGTCCCCTCCCCCAGGCTGAAGATTGCTGTCATTGATCTCAGGGAGGTCATGGCTCCTCAGGTGTCTGAGGTGCAGATGGCCAGCAAGTACCTCTGAGTGAGAAAGACAGCAGGTGTGTGAGTCCAGGACCAACACACAGCCAAGAGCCGTGGCTAACGCTGCTGCTTTGTGTTCTGGGATGCTGCAGAGGCAACCCAAAATCAGGATGATGCAAAGCGACAATTAAGCTTTTAAGTGCAAGTTCCATTTCAGACAGGAACTGATGCTGACCCCAGGCACGATTTCAAAGGAAGGCCCAGAGAAGGTCAAACCAGCCTTCAGGTTAGATGGTGATGGGATGTACTCAAGGGTTACTAGCCCTTGTCACCTGACAGGTGCTGAATGGTGAATGACAGATATTTCTCTACGTCAGGAAAAGGCTGATTTAGCAACAGTCATCTCGGATGTGATAGATCATGGATGTTATTAAATCAGGACAACCTAATGGGCTGTTGTGTTAGGTTGTGCCAGAGCTAAAGAGTGTTTAGTCAGATTGTCGCGGTCCACTTCAAACTGAAATTTAAGCTAATGGAAAAGGGACTGGTACCAAAGCAAATAGATCTATCCCAAATCCACCCTGAGACAGAGAGTGTACCGCTCTCAGAGTGAATGTGGAGGGTGACCTGTCCAGTCTGGCAGTGCCACACACTGGTGGCACATCCTCAGCTTGGGGCATTGTGAAGAGTGGAGCATTGGCCCCATGTGGCTGCCTCACACAGATACCAGGAACCTGTAGAAGTAAATCTGAACATACTGAAGCAGCAGGTACACGCAACACCCAAGGAAAAATGAATGCTGAGCTGAATGGAGGTTGGTCCAGGCTCTCAGCTAGGGAAGGAAATTACACAGCATTATGCTAGAAGATGAGGCTGTCCTTGGGTGCCACTCACTCTTCAACAAGACCTCAGTGCTCCTGTTGCCTGTTCACAACTCCATGTCCCATGTGCACAGTGATCAGGGCAGTAAATAAGCTAAACAGTTTCATTGTGCTGTGCTGTCCCTCACTTCTCCAACAGCAGGTGCAGGACAAGTTATGTGGGGCAGATCAAGTGTGATTGCACTGCCAGTTCCCCTTCCTAGTCACACTTGTGCTGGCTTAAATGGAGCAGAAGTGGCTTTTCCTTAGTGATCCAATGCAGCCATTTTTTTTAAGGAGACTTCAGTGCCAGACTGTGAGGATGGAGCCATATCTTCTCAGCTGCAGTCTGGTCTTCAGTTGCCTTTGCACTTCCTGCATGCAGTGTCTGCATCAGGACACACACACAAGGCCTCTTCATGCTGTCTGAGCTGATGAGAGTTGGCTTTAGGACAGTTCTTCTGAGATTCTTAAAATACATTGCATGCACCAGTGACTCATGTTTCTCCCCAGCCTTTTATACGCTGCAGCCTGCAGTGCAGAGACCTTGTGGACGAAGCCAAGAAATTCCACCTTCGGCCCGAGCTCCGGAGCCAGATGCAAGGACCCAGGACACGAGCACGTCTGGGTGAGCAGCAGGGGAAAGGACCCTGAGAGGGGCCAGGGCACTGGCAGGTGTTGTGTAAGACACCTTGTCTAGTGCCTTGTAACTGTGTTGATGTTCTTCACAGCAGTAACTTGTCATCCCACGGTCCCCAGCAGGACGGAGAGGGGACTGGAGCAAAGGACAGAGGTGCCTCTTACAGAGTACGACTGCTTAGTGCCAGTGTGGGGACTAGCAGATTGCCTTTAATCCCAGGCCCCTGCTGTGGCCTTAAAACCAGTTTCCTGAGTTGTTGGTGCCTGCAGATACATTTGTCCCAGCATGCAGCTGTCCAAGAACTGTAGGAAGAGTTTCTTCCTGTCTGAAGAGGCAGGTATCAGAGTCCAAAATAGAGCTGTGAGGTGAGTGACAGCTGCCTTACAGTGATAGCAAGTTTCCACAGCGAATTAAACAGGAGAAGGTGCCAGGAGGGAGATGGAGATGTCCCTTTTCCCCTTCCTTCAGAGGTGCTTTATTTTTCTCCCTAGGCTTGTTAATGCCTAAGGAGATAAATAAATAATGATAAATAAATTATGATACCTTCCTTTATTTCAGTAACTTCTACCAAGCACGGTCACTGAATTGTTTGGAAAATGCTTGTCTTAGGGCTGTGAGCACTCAAGAGCAACATAAATGTAGGAATGACCTACAGAAGAAGGAAAAATACTTTACTGGCTTATTCTGTGCTGTGTCCTGGTGCACTCCCAGGGCACTGCCATCAGTGCTAGCATGGACCACTCTCCCTACAAGGAATCCTCCCTGTGTGTTCTCCAATGCTGCTGCAGGTGTGGTGGAAAGAGATTCTAAAATCACTTTGTGGCCTCTTTTGGGGGACAGAAAGCAGTTTAACTATAAGAGGAGGAGGGCAGATCAGGTTTGTCAGAGACACACTGATCAGACTTTTCTGGCCTGAAGGGAATGTTGTTATGCTGTTCCTGTGTATTCCAGGCCTTAGCACATTTTGTGGGAATTCCTATGCCAGTTTCAAAGACCTGCACTTCAGCTCAGCCTGTTACTGGCATCAGCTTTCCAGTATCTGAAGGGACCTGCAAGGAAGCCAGAAAGGGACTCTTCATCAGAAACGGCAGCAGTGGGACAATGGGGAATGGTTTCACACTGAAAGAGGGGAAATCTAGGGAAGAAATTCTCCCTGGGGTGGATGGTGAGGCCCTGGCCCAGGTTGCCCAGAGAAGCTGTGGCTGCACCATCCCTGGAAGTGTCCAAGGCCAGGCTGGACGGGGCTTGGGGCAACCTGGGCTAGTGCAAACTGTCTGTGAACGTGGCAGGGGGTGAAATGACATGAACTTAAAAGTCTTTTCCAACACAAACCATTTTGTGATTCTGTGATTTTAGAAAAACACCTTTCATTTTGTTCTTAGTTGAAATACTTCACCTGATAAAAAAAGACAATAAAAAACTGTTTTATTGTCTAATTGTAGGGTTAAAACTGCACATTATTGTTGAGGTTCATCCTTTGGATTCAGCCCTAGCTGTTTTAATTGATTCCGTACCATCTGATACCAGCAATGTGTTACTTATAAACTGTGATCAAGGCGTGTATTAACTTTGCATGGGAGGAACTGAAGTGATTGCACTTTTAGCTGTCTTACTGGAAAGGAGGCTTTCCAAGATGTTGGAGCTCTTGTGAAGCCTTCCCAGTTTTGGGGTTTTTTTTTAATTATTCTTCATCTGAGGTGGCAGCTTTTCTGCTTTGTGACAGACGAAGTCTTGTTAAATGTTTGTTGCTTGGTGTTCAGTCCTTGTGCAATGGAAGGCTGGACAGTCCTAAATTCTAGTGATAAACTCACTGTTCCAGAAAGGGCCCAAGGAGTTGAGGGGCTGCTAAGCTGTTCTGAACCTGAGACAGAAGCCTGCTTCTAGGCAGTGATTAGAGGAGAGGTTACAACTCTCCAGATCACAGCTGTTATTAACAGTCATGAAGGAATTAAGAAAAATTCAGAGAATTCATTTCAGAGAAAATAGAGGGAAGGCAATTTTGAAATAAAATACAAAATATTTAAAAGACAATTCCTGGGAAAATACTTAATTAGTTTTCCAAGCTTCAGACAGCCTGACTTGTTTCTCAGTTGCATGGTGAACAAAGTCCCCTAAATCAGGTCTGGATGTCACTTGCAACCAAGAGGAGACTTTGTGTTGTGAGGAGGCTGCAGGGAAGCAGCCATTCTCCTAGAGATTCTATGGGTGGTGAGAGGTTTGGGGAAAAACAGTGGAAAGGGTACAAAAGGAGATATAAAGGAGTGAACTTCAGCACCTGTCCAGGGCAGCTTGTCTTTTTAAAGTGCCTCTGATGTTAGGAGAAACAGCCCTCCAGCAGCCAGCTCCTAACACCTCAGTCAATCATCTGCCACATGCTCTGAAGAGTTTCTCCCTTCTCTTCCTTGCTGAGCACAGAGGGAGTGTGAGTGCCCGAGCCAGGCTAGGTCCCTTCTCCAGAGCTGAGACAAAAACAGGGATTTAGAGGCAGCTTTGTGCCAGGGAAGGCTCAGAGTTTCTTCAGGTCAATCCCCTGAGGTGACCCTTTGGTTATGAAGGGATTGACTTGGCTTTGCTGTCTCTCTGTGCCTCAGGAGCTAACGAAGTGCTGCTCGTGATCGGCGGCTTCGGCAGCCAGCAGTCTCCCATTGATGTGGTGGAGAAATACGACCCCAAGACCCAGGAGTGGAGTTTCCTGCCGGTAAGGGACTGGTTCTGACCACCACTGGGCTGACCAGGCTGTGAGCAAACACTGATCCTGCAGCACCAGCTGGATAACAATCTCCTTGGGCTGTCCTGTGCAGTCTCCTGAGGATTTCTGACAGAAATTCTTTAGAGATTTACATGGTGAATGCTGAAACCACTTCAGCTTGCAGAGTGACTGAGGGAGAGGGGGTTGTTGTCATAGACCTGATCAGCTGAGCTTGCAGAGACCCACATCTTGGTTGTGGGAGTGAGAACTATCATGTTTCATAGTGAAGGGGTGTTAAGCTTTAAGGTTAGTGATGATAATTGGAATGTCAATAGGAACGGTGCAGTCTTCAGGCTGCTGCGTGATCCCACTGCTTGCAGTGTTTTGGAGCATAATGGGAAGAGAGAATTCCTGCACTGAGGAGTATTTCTACCCAAATTAAAATCACCTTTATCTGTGTGAAATGGTGGAGAACTGCCTCTTCTTTAGTATCACCAGTCAGGGCAGACTCAGTATCACCTGGTGTTACAAAATTCTGATCTTTCTTGGAGGCTAAAAGCTTCATCAAATATTCAGAGTCCCTACTTTTTCCCATTACCAGTGTCTGCAGGAGCCAGTGGGAGGCTAACAAAATCCTCCCAAATGCATCAAAGATTATGCAGCAGCACAGGATAAATGACATTTAGTGCAAAATAATTTGAGTGCAAAGCGACATGGTCCTGAGAAGAGAGCATGGCAGGGGGAGGCAGGCACAGTCACTCAGGCTGTGTCCTTTAAATCCATAGTGCTGCCTGCTCTGGGGCAGTGGGTCATTTCCCAAAGGAGCAGCAGAAGAGGGTGGAAGAGCACTGGTCTCCATGTCCATTGTTGTTCCTGTCTTTGACCTTGGTGTTGCTTTGCTGTCTCAGAGCATCACCCGCAAGCGGCGATACGTGGCCACAGTGTCCCTCCATGACCGCATCTACGTCATCGGGGGCTACGACGGGCGCTCCCGGCTCAGCTCCGTGGAGTGCCTGGATTACACATCAGATGAGGATGGCATCTGGTACTCCGTGGCTCCCATGAACGTGCGGCGAGGGCTGGCGGGAGCCACAACCCTTGGAGGTATGTCCTGGTCACTGCCAGGGCAGAACAGCCTGATCAGCTCTGGCCTGAGATGCCCTGAGCTGGTACGTGAAGAGTGGGCAGGCTCTGGGGGAGGAGGGGAGCCTGAGATTCTGCCTTCTCATCACTGGGATGCAGAAATGGAAAACTTGCCCACATATCCTGAGAGGAGCTCTGCCTCCGCTGCATTCCTGCAGCACGTATCTGTAAACTGGGGGACAGGGGCTCTGAGGGATTATGGAGTGGGAAGCTCTGAGGGTGGTGACGGTGTTGGGCAACACTGAGCACAGGACACCAAGTACAGCTGTGACCATCCAATGCTGGAGTGACTGGAACATCTGCTGGGAAGGAGCGAGGACTTTGGGGAGGTACTGACATGGGGCTCGCCATGGACAGGGTTTGGGTTTGGGCATGGCAGTGTTTCAGTGGTTCTGCAGCATGAAAAAAAATAGCTGGATTGTGTGTGTTCTCTTTCATCCATCAGCAAGAAGCAGATTTAAGGGCCAGACAGGACTTGTGTTTGTTTGTTGGGCCTGTGAGCCAGGCTGAGGAGCCTGGGTTCATCTTGGCTCCCAGTGTGCCATAGTCTGTTTTCTGTGGTTTGCAGTCCATGTTGTAGCTTTGCTCCTTGTGTGAGGGCCCTGGTGCTCCAGTGCATGGCTGACTGGCTGGGTCCCTCCTCTGTCACTGCAGACATGATCTACGTTTCGGGTGGGTTTGATGGGAGCCGTCGTCACACCAGCATGGAGCGCTATGACCCCAACATCGACCAGTGGAGCATGCTGGGAGACATGCAGACAGCACGGGAGGGAGCGGGGCTCGTGGTCGCCAATGGAGTGATCTACTGCCTGGGTAGGTACCCTCAGCACCTCTGGGAGCTGTGCAAAGCCTGCCTTTTTACCCAAGTGACCATTCAAGTGCTGCCTGAGCAGCACCACCCTGTCACGTCCGTGTTAGAAGAGGTTTAACCTCACTGGACACTCACAGCTGTGTCAGTGGGTGCTGCCTGACCTCACTGTTCCCATCACAATGGCTTGGACTGCAGCTGCCACATCACTGCAGGGAATGCTGCACACTGCAAATTAAACACAATTTACACACTCTGCATTTGAGGGATGGCAGAAGTGTGGAGGATAAGCAATGCCAACTGAGCCTTTGTGTGGCCTGGGCAGTGTCTAAATGCCCAGAGATGAAGGAGGTAGCTGTGGGACGAAGGGTGCACCTGCACCACACAAAGCAATGATGGCTGTAGTGCTCCAGAAATGTATCCTGAGCTGTCTGTTCTCCAGCTTCTTCCTGTAGCACTCATTTCAGTTTCAGAGCACCACACCAGCTGTGAATGTAGTGAGATTGCCAGAGGATAGAGCAGTCTGAAGCTTGTTTTGTGGGTCACCTTCTAGGCCCCAGAAAAGGCAGGCTCAACATTGCACCCACATCTATTGCAGTCCTGTTACTGGGGAGTCACAAATCTTAGGCACTGGTTTCATAGAACCTCTGAATGGTTTGGGTTGGAAGGGACACAGTCTCATTCCACCCCTTGCCATGGGCAGGGATACCTTCCATTAGACCAGGCTGCCCCAAGCCCTGCCCAACCTGGCCTTGAATCTGGCCATAAACCAACCACGTTTATACCTCTTCCTCATTCTGTTCCCCAGGGTGGATGGCAGCACACTGCTCCTTTGCTGGGGCTGCTCAGAGATTTTAGTATCCACATATGAAACAACTCTTGAGAGATCCCAGCCTACACCATTCAGCCTCGTGGAGCTGCAGCACAGACCTGGGAGCTGCACATCTGCAGGGCTGCACCAGCAGTGGCCTCAGTGTGTTCAGAGGCAGCTCCATGGGGCTGGCCTGGTTTGCTGGTTTGAGGAGGTGATGCTCTCCCACCTGGCCCAGTGCAGTGTGGGGGCAGAGCTGGCTCTGGGCTGGCTGCAGGATCCTCTGCCCCACCAGGATGGGCTGTGCTGATGGCAGTGCCATGCTGTGCTCAGGGCCACCAAACATGGTACTGCTCTCTGCACAGAAAACATTCTCCCCAGGTCAGCCCCATGGTTTGCTCCTGTGTTTTGTTTCAGGAGGCTACGATGGGCTGAACATCCTGAATTCTGTCGAGAGGTATGACCCCCACACTGGACACTGGACAAATGTCACTCCAATGGCCACCAAGCGCTCAGGTAAGAGCCCACAGTGCCTTGAGGTCAGTGCTTTCCTGCTGCACTGAGGGAGCAGTCACTGCTGGTGTGTTCTGCTGCCCTGGAGGATGCTTTGCCCCAGTGGGTGGGTTGGCTTTGAGAAAGGATGATTTTACTGACTTGAATTCCCAAGAGAAACAGTCATTTTCACATGCCTCCATCCAAAGCCAAGATGTGTATAGAGAAATGTAAAGGCAGGGTAATAGGTTATGGGGAGAGAGATGAAATGCTGTGTGACTTCCACAACTAGGAACAATGCCTGGCATGGAGAAGAGCTCACACGGCTCAAACTGACCACAGTACTGGGTCAGTGCTCATCAGCTGCACTGGACATGGTGAAGGCAGGTGTGCCCTGCCAGGCTGTTCCTTCACCTGAGCCCTGCTCTGGGGCAACACTGCCAGAGCAGTGTCACCCAGCAGTGGGGTTACACAAATGGTGCAGTCACACAATAATTATCCCCCACCACCAACTCTTCACTTGTCTCTCTGCCTGGTGTTCTATCCAAGCTTTAAGTTGGCAGTATCTAGGACAAAAATACAGTTTAAATCCTACTTTTGGAGTATCTTTCTGTTTAAGCTCTCCTTCGTTTCTCAGAGGGGTTGTCATGGGGCTCCTGTGTGCCCAGGTGTGTTGACCTCCTGCTCTTGCTGTGTGCCTCAGGCCTCCTGCCCTGCCCTCCTGGCTGTGCTGATGTGCTGCCATGGCCCTGCCTGTGTGTGCACTGGAAGGTTGCTCTGTGCCTCCACACCTGTGTGGCTCCCAGTGCATACAGTTACGTGCTTAGACCCTTCTTCCAAATCGCTTTTGAAGTTGCTTTTTCTCTGCTTCTTTCAACAACTGGCCTTCACAGTCAGCCTGGGCAGCACTGCTCCTTGTGATCCCTGTGCAGTGTTCCTGGTTAGAGACAAGTACTGGGTACTCAATAAAACTGGACTCTCTTCCAAAAATATTTTCGTTTTCTTGTGCCTGCAATAGCATTCACCAAAACCCCAATCTTTAAATATTTATTCCTGTTTCAGGGATATTCCTGTTAACTATTGGTTTATCTGCCAAGAATGGATTTGATTTAGGAGTTGGGCACTTTCCACATCCAGGGAGGCCATACATATAAAACACAGGATAAAATCTTCAGGTTTTTCTAGATCAGAGGCACTGTGTGAGACCAATCCATGAATCTCTAAGAAGCCTGAGGATCAGATGGCTTTCCTCAAGGGTGCCTTGGGCACCAAAAGCACCAGAGAAGGCTGACTTTGGACAAGACCAAAAGCAGAGTTCAAGCTTTCTACAACAGGCGTTTTCTAGGTCTGTGCTCCCCACAGGAGCTGGAGGCTTTAGTAGCTGTGCCTTGGCTGCAGCATAACCTCCTTGGTGCCACAAGCCAGCAGGAGCCTGGTGAGGCTCTTGACCCCAGCACTGGCTCACCTGGTTCCTTCCTTGGCACTGTGACCTGGAGTACCAAGGTGTAAAACGTGGATGTGCCCAAGGGCATTTTTTTTGCTCAGCTTCTTGTGCTGCCACTCTGGTACTAACACCCCTAACTACTCACACCTTAGGTGTGAGTGCTGGTGACCTTGGACCCTGTAGGACTTCTTTTGCCCCAAAAAAACCCTCTAAGAGTTATCCACGTGCAGGTGTTTGAATTCCGTGACCAGGACTAGGAGTAATCTTGGCTTTATTTACAGAGATCATTTCCTCCTTGTTTCTTTTCACCTCTTAGGACAGATGCTGGAGGGAGGCAACCTCTCATAGACCTTGGACATATTGCATTGCTGTACCCAATTTCCCTGATTAGGCCTTGGTTTGGTCTCTTCAGCCAAAGCTCCTGGAGAGCCCACTGGGCCAGCCTGGCCATTCCCAGCTGTTCTAGTGCTTTCAGCAAGGACAGACAGGGAAAGCCAGGATGCATTCAGTGGAACAGAAAGTCTTTTATACCCTGTTTGTAAAGAAACAGATCCATGCCCTGTAACTGCAGGGTAGCTGGCTCATTTCCTTCCTGATATTCCTAGTGCAAGAGTTCCATTTTGGTGGTGACAGGGCTGACTGTGTTCCCAGGCACAGGAGCCCCTGAGGCTACTGAGTGCATGGTAATGTCACGGTGTCCTCCAGAGCTGGACTTGACGTGGCTGCCAAGGAGGAACCAAGGCTGGTGGGGGTTATTTGCTGCTGGTTTCATAAATTCCCAGTTGGAGCAGCATATTGTCTGCTTTCACTGTGAGAACACCTCTTCAGGTAGCTGCTCCAGCTACCTCTGCCTCTGCAACAGTGTAGAAATCAGTTTTCGTTTTGTCTTCCAGAGGAGTAATGTCAGGGAAATCCATCCTCCAGCTTTGCCTGGAGCAGTGTGCAGCTGCTCTCCAGGTCACAGCCAGGAGCTGGGTGACACCAGAGAGTCAGAAACACCAAAGGAACCTGTCTCTGTGCTGACAGTCCCAGCCAGCTGCCCGCCAGCAGAGCAGGCCTGGTGCTGCTCTGCTCACACACCTGTGGTCAAGTGTCAGCCCAGGTAAACCTCTTGTGCTGTCATGCTGCCCAGGCCCCTCATGCCACAGAGTCAGCAGTGTTCAGTGGAGTGAGACGTTTTCATGTATCATATTGGAGACAACAACAAAAGAAGACATGGTTATCGGCTCTTTTGGGGGAGGTACAAGCATGAAGAATGTCCTGTGAAGAGGGAGGAATTGACCTGTTCAGCCTTGTGGCAGTGAGCCCGGTGCTGCCAACGTCACTCATGGGTGTGACTGTGCCACGTTCTCTCCGCAGGGGCTGGCGTGGCTCTGCTCAATGACCACATTTACGTGGTGGGGGGGTTCGATGGCACGGCGCACCTCTCCTCGGTGGAAGCCTACAACATCCGCACCGACTCCTGGACCACGGTGACCAGCATGACCACGCCCCGCTGCTACGTGGGGGCCACCGTGCTGCGGGGCCGGCTCTACGCCATCGCCGGGTAAGCCACGGGCTCCTGCAGCTCTGGGTGCTCAGCAAGTGACCTGAGGGGACACAGCTGCTGCCCCTTCCACGGGGCCTCTCCTCTGTGAGAGGAGACACCCATGGGGTCACCACGGCCAACCAAAACAGGCAGCACAAAGGTCCAGGGCCCAGGCAGGTGGGAGAGCGGCAGCAGACAGCAATGGCAGCCTGATGCACGGGTTTTAATTTGGGCTACTCCTGCTGTATGCAGCTGTCCCCCCTCCCAGGAGCAGCTCTGAATGCCTCAGCCTCTTCCTCCAGCACCGTCCTTCATTTGTAACTTTGTGTCCTGGCAGATACGATGGCAACTCACTGCTGAGCAGCATCGAGTGCTACGATCCCATCATTGACAGCTGGGAAGTGGTCACCTCCCTGGGGATGCAGCGCTGCGACGCGGGAGTCTGCGTCCTTCGGGAGAAGTGATCAGGAAGGAACTCACAAAGAAAGGCATTCTAAAAAGTCTCAGCTGGAGGAAGAGTCCCAAATGATTTGCAGTGACTGTGCTTGAGAGTTGTGGATGTTGTGGGAATAGGCACCAGAACAGCAGCTTTCTGTGCTGCTTGTGACTAGAGCATGTGCATAACTGTGTGATCTCAGCAGTCATTTGAAATCAGGAGCTCTGTGGGAAGCTGGAGGAAGGGGATGAATGGGTCAGGAGAAGCTGCACTCTCTGCTGTTCCTGTGGCTCAGTCTGTGGGCAGAGCAGAGTTGCCCCAGCCTGGTCTCAGCCAGCCTGGTGACCCCTCCCAAGGACATGTACATACCCCTGGGTCACCTCTTCAGCCACCGCAGGACCCATGGGTCCTCGGGTCACTCTCAGCCATGTGGATGTGTGAGGGTGAGTCCAGCTGCTCTTATGTTCCAGCTTCAAATCATCGTGTACGCACTGAATGTTCTGCCGTGCTCCCTGAGCACGCACGGGTGCCGGGCCAGGTTGGGTGATGTGTGTGAGGGGCCTGCACTGTCACTGTGTCTGCAGGGTCCTCGCAGCGCTGCACACAAAGGAGTCGAAGGTTAAAGCTGTCAGCTACTGTGACACAGAGCCTGAGGCCACAGGGGCAGAGGCAGGGGAGGAGCTCATTGCCTGCCACAGAAGTGTCTGCAGTGTTTGTGCTCTTGATCAGGTGCTCAGCAAGGTTCATCACATCATGTTTCCTCAAAAAGCTTGACAGCTCCGGCTGCAAATGATGTGTGGTACTGGGAGCTTGGCCGTGCCTGTGCCCCACCCTGTGAGGAGGTCACCTGAGCTGAGTCCAGGAGAGTAGGGACACAGCGGCTGCTGCCCACCAAGTTCCTGTTGGGTGAGTCACTGGGGTTTGTCCCCAGACAGACCTGAGTCTAGCACACCCAAAGCAGCCTTTCACTCAAGTTCATTGTGTTGGTTTTCCTTTTATCTAGGATTTTTCTGCTTCCAGGGCTGTTCCGGAGTGACATCCAGGATTCTGTTTTGCCCTTTGTTCTCAGCTGTTTATTCCCCTGTCTCATAACTCCACATCCCCTGACACTTGCTATCCCTGGCCTGCCCCACGAGCCCAGGTGAGGCTCCATCAGTGGCTCACACCAGTTCATGGAGCACTCCCTGCTCAGCATGTCCTGCCTCTCTGCATTCCTGGGAGCACGGGCTCCCCTCTGCCATCAGCTTGGCCCCACAGTGCCTGGGTTCCATGTAGTGCTGCTCGTTGAGCTTCCTGCTGACTCCTTGCTTGGGGACAGGGTGGGATCAGGGACATGGTAGCATGACCTAATTATGCACTTTCAGCCAATGCTCTGACCTTCTGCATTTGTTTCTATCACACAAGTGTTCTGTGGTTTTGTTTCCTATGTTTATTTTTTAATGAAAGTATAAAGAATAAAATATTTCCTGAGCCAGTAGGAGTTTAGCTTCTGTTCTCTATATTGCAGAAATATGTCTGACTACTCTGTGAAGGGTTTGTGCAAACTCTGTGTTAGACAGGCAGCTACCTTCAGGTGTGTCTCTGCCCTGCAGCTTCAGCCCAGTAGTGAAAAACAGCTGCTCCAGCTGTGAGATCTCTGGCACAGAGATCAGCCAGGCCTGGAGGACACCGTAATGAGGGAATTTCTTGCAAGATCTGTTGGAGAAGAGCATGGCAGCAGAGAGAACGAAAAGACTGCAATTACAGTCAACAGCAATAACGAATCATCAGGGCCTGAACATGAGCCCAGGTGTGCCCAGGTAGCCAAGAAGGCCAATGACACCTGGCTCGGTACCAGCCATGGTGTGACCAGCAGGAACAGTGACCATCCCTCTGTGCTGGGCACTGCTGAGGTCACACCTCCAATCCTGGGAGCAGTCTTGGGACCCTCACAAGAAGAAAGACATTGGGGGCCTGGAGCGTGTCCAGGGAAGGGAACGAAGCTGGGAAGGGGCTGGAGCCCCAGGAGCGGCTGAGGGAGCTGGAAAGGGGCTCAGCCTGGAGAAAAGGAGGCTCAGGGGGGACCTCAGGGGACACAACTCCCTGACAGGAGGGAGGAGCTGGGGGGGAATTGGGATCTGCTCCCAGGGAGCAGGGACAGGAAAAGAGGAAACAGCCTCAAGTTGTGCCAGAGGAGGTTCAGGTTGGATATTGGGGAAAATTTCTTCCCTGAAGGGCTGATCAGGCCTTGGCACAACTGCCCAGGGCAGTGGTGGAGTCACCATCCCTGGAAGTGTTCCAAAGAAGTGTGGATGTGGCCCCTGCGGACATAGGTTAGTGGTGAATATGGCAATGATCTTAGAGGCCTTTTCCAAATTAAATAATTCCATAATTCTAATACTGTTACAGTAGAGCTGCAGTTACAAAAACTTACAGCTCCTTGGTCCACCACAGGCATGTGGGATGAATGGAGCCCAGCATTAATTCATCTGTCCATATGCAATCTGTCCAGATTCTGTTGGTTTCAGGGCAAACTGCAGCATTCTGCCCTGTGAGCCTTTGATGGCTCCTCTGCCTACTACCCTACTACCTGGTCCCCCCCATAAACAGCTCACCACTTACTCCAGATGTTCAGGAGCCTCTCCCGACACCTGTCCCCCAAACTGCTCCATCATTCTTTAGCCAGCAAGAAGTGGGGAAGCAAAGAAGGGAACAGGCCCCATTTGGGGGGTGCAGCACTCACCAGTCCCATACATTGTTCTGTCCTACCTGTCCCCTTCTGACACCTGCAGGGAGACAGGCAGTGCAGGGGGAGTTCCCAGGCTCTCATACTGACCCTGGAGCTGTCAGTAGCTCCTCTCCCTTCCTTGACAAGCCCTGCTCTCCTGCAAAGGGCTCAGGGGGATTCAGCCCCAAATGTGACGTGTCCAGTGTGTGGTTGGGCAGAAACTCAGCAGTTGGGCAGATTGAAGCAGCAGCATCAGAACTGGGTCACAGCAGGATGAGAGTGGCCAGCAGACCCATCCCTGCCTTTCCAGGACAGGATGTACTGAAGGGTTTGAAGAGGAACTGGTGTTTCCAGGGAGGTAATGCACAATATAAATCTTCAAAATGCCCTGTGTGTTGGTGCTGGAGATGAGAAACTGTCCAGGCTCCTGCTGAAAGCAAAACAAAGGGACAAAATGTTCTCCCTGGGAGGAAGCTGGTATCGATTCTCCCTGGCCAGCAAGAGTGAAGCTTTGCTTCATTAATAATCCAGCAGAAAATGCTAAAAGGCAGAATTAAGAGTGAGTTTTCAACAGAGAAAGCTCCCATCCAAGACTTCAGAATTGGCCAAAGATCCTATTTACTTTTTATTTACCTCTTGAATTGTTCACAAGGACTGTAGCAGTGAGAGACACCACTCCAGCCACCAGCCCTGACCAATCCACCCAGCCCAGCAGCAGCCTTGGGCCACAAGCTGGAGACATCATTGTGGTGTTGTGCCACTTGGGGTTTATGGGCTGGAGACCTGGTCAGAAGTGCCCCATCTCACGTTAATGTGATGAGGTGAGAGCAGATGCAGCACTGGCAGCAGTGGATTTGCATCTTGCACCAGCCTCCCCAGGGCAGGCAGAGGGATCACCTTCCTCCCCCCATCTGGCTGAGATCTCGCCCCTCTCAGGCTGTGGTACCCCCAAAATGAGGTGTGCACACATGGTACAACCAGGCAGAAGCCTTTCAAATGTGTCACTTCATGTTCTGCTACAGTCAGACTGGGGGGAAAGGCCTCCCCCACTGACTCTCCTGCAAAGCAGATGTGTGGGCAGGAGCAGAGCTTTTCTGGCTGGTCTAGGGGTAGCAGTGACCCATGGGGAGGCTCTGAAGCTCTGGGGAGAGAGAAGTGACACTGGAGTGGACTGTCCCTGCTCAGGTGCCTCTGAGGCAGCCAGAATCAGCTCCCAGGGCAGGGATGGATTTGAACTCCCAGGAATGTTCTGGGGTGTTTTTCTCAAAGAGGTGTTGACACCTACATGATCAGAAAAGAACTCACAGAAGGGTAATTGTACTTGGGAAGGGCAATCTGGTGGTCTGCAACTCTGATCCAGTTTGGATCAGGTTCTGTTGAGTCCAGAGTATCTCCAGGCATGGGAGTTCTGTGACTTCCCTGAGCCCCCAGACAGGTGGCTCTGGCTGTGGGACAGGACTGAGCCCTGTCACCTTCCCCTGGCTGGTTTGTGCCTGGCTCAGGGCAGCGGTGCCCCGGGGCTGCTCAGTGGGCACTGCTGAGTTCCACACCTCCTCATGCTCTGCTCCCCTCCCCAGCCCTGCTCTGGCTCCCCACACACACCCAAACAGGGCTTGGGAGCTCAAATGCCCCAGACTCTGCCCCTGCCTTAGAAACACCTGCACGGGTCACAGGAGAGTGGGGTGATGTCTCCCAGCTACGCTCACACCCCAGCTCGTGTCAGCATTGCCCAGGACTGGAGCATGAGGTGAGCAGCTGGATTGCTGCTGAAATCCTATACCTTTATTTAGTACCTCGAATATCAGTTCTCATTTCTGGCTTCTCCTGAGGGCTCCTTGCAGCAGACAGTCAGGAGCAAGACAGCAGGAGGATGGGGCATATTTACACCAAATCAGGACTCTTCTGGGACCTGGCCTGCTCTCTAAAGAAGCAGTGGCTCAATCAAAAGGCCCCTTTGAATCTTTTCAACACTAACAGAGGGGTGTTAGCAGTAGCCCAGACTAACACACAGCCAGAGTGGCTCAAGGGTGCTCAGTGAGGAGCAGCAGAGTCACCAGGCCCCCAGGACCTTGTCCCCAGCACTGCTGCCTGTGAGCCCTGGCACTGCCTCCTGCTTTGCCCAGGCTCTGTGGGGCCAGGCTGATCTCTCCAAGAAAACACATCAACCCCTTGCCCTTTTCAGGGCACTCCATCCTCCCCATCAAGGGGGTTCTATCCGTACCAAGCAGCCAAGAGAGCTCCTGTGTTAGAGCAGCCCAGGCAGTCCCAAATGCTGATGCAATCACTACATGCAGAGATGTGCCGCAGCTTCACAGAATCCCACAGTGGCCCATCTGGTCCCACTTCCCTGCTCAGGCAGGGCCATCCCAGAGCACGGAGCACAGGATTGCACCCACATGGTTCTGGAATATCTCCACTGATGGAGACTTTTAAGAGAGACACTTTCCCTTTGTCCAGCATCAACTGAGCTCCTTTTCCAACAATGAATTCAAGCATCTCCAGACTCCCATGCCTAGGAAGCAACTGTCGCTGATGGTCCCTGTGGGCAGGCCCACGACAGACAGACCACACTGCCAACTCGTGCCGGTCCAGGATCACTGGGGGACCAGAAAATCCGGGACTGGTTTGGGTGGGAAGGACCTTAAAGCTCATCTCATCCCACTTGCCATGGCAGGGACACCTTCCACCATGCCGAGGTGCTCCAAGCCCCGGCAGCCTGGCCTTGGGCACTTCAGGGCTCCGGGGGCAGCCCGTGCCAGGTCTCGGCCCGCTCTCAGGGCAGGATTCCCGGCCCGGGGCTCCCGGACCCTCCCGGACCCTCCCCGCCTTGGGGAGCGCGGCGAGGCGGGGTCACGACAATGACGTCACCGTGACGCTCCGCCTGACGTCACGCCTCCCGGCCCCGCCCCTCGCCATGGCGGCCCCCTGCGCGGAGATGGAGCCAGCGGCGCCTCCGGCCTCCCCCCCTGCTGCTCCCGCGGCCGCGCCGGGCTCGGCCGGGCTCGTGTGCGCGCAGGGCCGCAACCTGAGGGCCGTGCTGTGCCAGCGCTGCGGCTCCCGGGTGCTGCTGCCCGGCGCCGCCACCTTCGCCCGCCGTGAGGTACCGGGGNGGGTTCGGGGAGGGGCGGGCGGTGCCGGCCGGGCGGTGACGGCCCCGTGTCTCCGCAGCTCCTCCTGCCCGCCATGAGGAAGAAGGCGGCGGCGGCGGCGGCGGGAGGCGGCGGGGACGTGCTGCGGGAGCACTGGCTGGTGCGCGACATGTTCTCCTTCGAGAACGTGGGATTCACCCGCGACGTGGGCAACGTCAAGTTCCTGGTGTGCGCCGACTGCGAGGCGGGGCCCATCGGCTGGCACTGCCTCGACGACAAGGACAGCTTCTACGTGGCGCTGGAGCGCGTGGCCCACGAGTGACGCCGGCCCGCGCTGGGAGCCGGGCCCGGCTGCCGGGAGCCCTGGCAGCCCTGCGGACTGACCGCAGCTCGGCACCCCGAGACTGCCGGAGCACGGCCCGCCTGCCTCTGGCCTGGCTGGCCGCAGCTTGCCTGCTCCCCGGTGTGACAGACCCGCAGGCCGGCTGCTCACCCCATTTCCCAGATCCACAGGCTGACCAGCATCAGGAATTGCAGCCTGGTACAGCCAGCTCCTCACCTGCACCTACATGGGGAGAGTGTTGGCGGTGGGAGGGTCCCCGTACCCTTCAGGGACAGCTCATCCTGACATATTTGCCATGTAGCCTGATCTGCCCCAGTCCGGCTGCTCTACCACTCTGCTGGTGGCTGCTGTTCCTCCAGGGAGCTGAGGTGTCTCTCATACTGGTGGCCCTGTGACACCATGTAAATGGGGGCACTGGGACAGAGCAACAGGAGGACAGGACTGCTCCCCTGAGTTATCGTGGCAGCTGAAACTGTCTGACCTGCAGCCAGAGCAGTTCCAGGGTTTAAGGCTGAATCTTCTGTTGATTTTCAGAAGGAATGTTTGCTGCCCCAAGCTCTAACATTTATGTTCTCCAAAACCTCATCCCACCTGACAGCTGTACCCTGTGAGAGTTGTGGCACCTGAAGTGGGGGTAAGGCATTCCACCTAATGTGTGCAGTTCTATTAACTGAGTACTTGGGGACAAAACACAGGTAGAATGTGCAGACAGTATAAGCTGATATACCAGCAAACAAAGAAAGTGTGTCAGACCACAGAGCTTTCAGGCAGCAAGGGTGAAGAGATTGCAGCCTGAAAAGCATCTAAATCATTGGACAGGCAGTGCAGAAGCATGTCAGAATATGTGCATGTGTTAAACAGTGATGTCAGGAAGGAACTTCTGTAAAAGCTGGTGGTAAGAGTAATCTGGGATATTGTGATCAGTTTTGGTTTCTGCCTTTTAAAAGCTGGGCACAGAGCTAATTAAAAATGGAAGGAGGCTGCAGCAGCCATGGTTCTCCCTGCATCTATCACTGTTGGTAATCGTGGCCCAGTTCATTGTCCATTGCTAAGCCCTGTATGAGTGACAGAACAGCTCTCCAGGGATGCTTTGGGGTCCCTGGTGCTTTGCCTCACTGTGGGACATATCACTGTCCTCTGCTCATAAGCACTTGGGTACTAACCCAGCTGTGAAGGCACAGCTGTCACCGTGCTGGGGTGATGGACTTGTTTGTGCCACCAAACTCAAGTTGGGGTGTAGTGTGCTGCCCCAGGGCTGTGGGAAGAACCTTGCCCTTGCCCCTCCAATGAAATAGTTTTGCTGGCAGAGCTCTGTAAGGCAGGCACAGCCTCAGATGAGTCTCCCAGAAGAGGCATCTTGACAGCAGGAGGGGCAGAAACAAGTCTCTTCTTCCTGCAGTGCTTGAGCACCTGCACTTCTAAGATTTGGAGGCGCTGCCTTAATGTGTGGCCTGTTCTGGGGCTGCTCTGTCAGGAACCTCTGCTGTGGGCAGTCAGGATTTATCAGGGGACTGAGAGAGGCAGAACTGTGATCTGGAGGCTGAGTGTCTCACTGGAGCAGGAGGCAAATCCTGTGCTGTGTCCTTGCTAAATGTGTCAGATGGACATTTGTCATGGAAACTGCTTCTTCCCTCCTGCCCTTCATGTCTCTTAGCCCTAAGCCCAAGGACTGCACAGGTTCATCCAGGAGATGTGCCTCAAAGGACAAGAGAGCTTCACTTGGGTTCTGCACAGGCATGGCAAAATGGTGGGATCACATCACTATTTTCACACTTTCATTTGGATTCTTGTCTCCTAGGATACGTGTTCTGACCTGAAATACCCCATTTTTAGTCCATGTTACTTAAATATGCTGCACTGCACAAGCTTCATTTTGAAGGAGTCACTGTGCAGAACAGACTGTGGAAATCAGCTTGACTAACACTGAGTAAATGACCTCCAAAAAATGGTACATGTGGATTCCTGACTAGTGGGTGGCACTGGGATGGAGGTGGGGGATGGTGGCAGCTTTCCCAGTCGGTAGAACACCCCTGGAGAGATGGGAGAGCTCAGGTCAAAGGCCTTCACGTTGGAATGGCGGCAACTGAAATCCACCTCAGCACAGCACTCGGGGTGCTGTGAGCTCCTGCTCCTCTGCGGTGGGACAGGGTGGTGAATCCTCCATGGAGCCAGGTGTGCTTTCTGCTGACTCTTAAATAGGATCATATAGACTTGAAATGCCAAGAAGAAATGAACAGTGTGACGGGAATTCTTGGGAAGAAGCTTTTGTACCATGAGATCTTGGGCGTCATTTAACCTCAGGTGGGGTCTTGGGCTCCTGCAGCTTGCAGAAGCCATGAGAAACACCCCTGCAGTGCAGGTGGCACGGGCAGAGACCTGGGGTGGGTGATGGGACTGCTGTGCACTCCAGCTCTCAGTTAGCCCCTGGGCTAATTCACGTTCCCAGAGGTGACTGAGAATTTCAGGGGGTGGGCAGGAAGTGGGGAAGAGGCAGCATCACTATGTGGAATTTGAGCTTAGGCAGCTCCACTGCCTGTTAATGGAGCTTTGGGAGAGGAGTGTCCCAGTCAGCAGAGGTGGCTTGGATGAAGAGCAGCTGCTGCTCCCCTGGATACATCACCAGGTTTGGGATCTGCTGAAGCTGCACCATTCCTGTGTCAATGAGAGCTAATAAAAATTCACATAGACATACTAATATTTTCATTGCTTTTTATCCAGCAGGTTGAAAAACTGTTTCCCAGTTGCCTGTGGTAACTCCTAAAAATAAGGGTAGACAACCTCAGGCATGGGAAGCAGTTACATAGGACCTGGGAAAGCTTATCTTGCAGCCTTTCTCTGTCAACACCAAGACAATGCAAAAACCCTTATTTCCATGTGTCGGTCACTTTAAATTAATTTGAACCTGGATTCTTCTATTTAATGTCTGCATAGATTTGACTCCTGAGACCATCCTGTGTTAAGATGTAGCAGTGCCTCGAGAAGAAACAGTAACAAACCTGCCTCCTTTGCTCCAGCCAATCCCTCCAGTAAGGTTCAAGGGGGAAAATAATAACAATTTCGTCTGATTTCTTCCTGGTGTGGATTTAAGCATGCCTGGTTTGTATGGGTCGGGTGTTTATATGCCATAAATATGCTTAGGATGGTTAAAAGCAGACCTTGCGCCACTCTGGCTCTGGTATTGGGATGGGTTCACAGCCCAGAGCTGTGGTGTGGGTCTGGCTGACATTGGCACCTCCTGTAGCTTCACCTCTCTGCTCCCATTGCCACCCAAACCTCCCACTTGAGCAGCTGCTGAACCCTTTGTATGTTCAATTTGATAACTTGGGCTAAATCTTCTTTTCTTGGCTGCTGGGTTGACACATGGGAGTTTGGGTGCTGCAGCCTGTGAGATGCTCCAGGAGCAATGGCAGGATGAAGGCCTTCCCTCTTTTTTGGCAGCTGTAGGCCGTGAGATCAGCTGGGCTGTCCTGGGGAACTGCTACAAGTCATGCCTTGCATAGAGGTCACAATCACACTCTTTCTTCACTAAATGAATTACATTTCACTGAATCAGGTTAGTGGTGCATGGAGCAGGGGTTTGGATTCAAGGCTCCCTCTTTCCCAAGCTCTGAAGTCAGAAAAAGACCTGAGGTCTCTCCTTGGTTCCTCACCTCTTGCTGAGGGAATCTTCAGCAGGGCAGTGATGACAATGTGGACTTTGAAGCAGTAGCTTGGAGAACTTTGCTGTTTGCTTCTCTGCTGTGTCCTAGGGCTCTCCCACCCAGCTAAGTCCTCATGGAGGAACCCAGCAGGGATGAAAGTGAGATCACTGCAACACCTGCACAGTGTGTCTGTGGGACCTGCTGTAGGTGTGGAGGGGAATGGCTCAGCAGAGTTCAGAGAAGAGCTGTGGTTTAAGAAAGCAAGGCCATCTTGGCCAGGGAGATGGTTGTGGTGTTCCCTGTCCTGCACAGCTCACCTTGCTGCATTCCATAAACCTCTGTGTGAGCAAGGATTGCCCCATCAGTACAAGCAGTTCTGCAGGGAGGTGTTTGGGGGAACAGGGATTTCTGAAATCTGTTATGAATTACCCTGAAGGTCATTTTACATGTCTGACATTACACTCCCTGGCAGGAACATAAGTAGGAGGAAAGGAAACAATTGAGATGAAATAGCTTCAGGGTCCTTGGACAACTGGTGCAGGGAAAGCATCCCTGCCTCCCACAGAGTCAGGTTAATACCGGCCAAACTCCAGAATCAAAGAAACACTAAACCACCAAGTATTTTGCCAAAAGCCCACCAAGTATTTTGAAGCTGGCTGGGGACACAAAAGGAAACCACAGCAGATGAATGGAACTGGCCATAAAAATGCAGAGAGAACATGAGGGCTTTTATCAAAGCCAGGTTCGTTCTCTTTCAACCAACACTTTCATGCATTTCAGCATAAATACTTGAGTGCTGAGTTGTGAGGCAGCCAGGTCCCTCCAGTGCAGCTTTGGTATGAGCACAGCTGGGCCCCTCAGTAACAAAAAAGGGAGAGATGGCAGCCCAGCAATCCAGGTGAGAGTTACTGACCTGTGGGGCTGGATGGGAGAGAGGAGCCAGTTTTCACAGGAATGTGCTTTCGAGTGAGTGCCCCAGCACCTGAAAATGACCCAGTCTTACACGAAGTGAAAATCGAGTGCTTGGCTCCCTTCCTGCAATCCCTGAGGAAGAGTGAGCAGGTTCCGGACTTGCTGAGAGAACACTTCCATCCTCTGAAAGGGGGAAGCAGCTCTGGAAAAAGTGTTTCTTGCATCTTTCCTAAAAGTAAATCAAGTGTGGCACAGTCCATGGCAGTGGTTGCTGCAGTTTGGCTTTTGAAGTGCTGCACATCGAATTCTGGGAGAGCTGCAGGGGTGGGAGCACCTAGGGGGAAGGATCTGTCCCTTGAGCATCCCAGGGCCATTTCCTGGGGGCTTAAGACATGAGCTAGTTAGATACAGCTTCTGCCTGGAGAAAACCATGCCAAGAAGGGAAGGGCATCTCCCTCTCAGCCGTGTGGGCTGAGCTGGACAGGACAGCCTGGGCAGGGCAGGTTTGGAGCCCAGAAATGCAGCTGGACCTGGCAGTGGGGCATGTGCTGCCACAGCAGCCGTACAGCTGCACAGGAGGCCAAAGCAGAGAGCCAGAGCCGTGTGTTTCCAGCAGCCCCGGCTGTGTGTGGCAGGACAGGGTAGAGCTGCCGCGGGGTCTGTCCTTCACAAGTCTTTCAGGATAATTTGTGTGTTGATGGGATTCGAGTGTCCCTGGGGCGATAGGCTGCGCTGGGAGGATTCCCTCGTGGATGTGTTTGTCCCCACCTCTCCTCGCTGGGGAAGCAGCAGGGAGTGTGTGTGCTCAGCTGGGCTTCTGCTCCCGCTTTCATGTTCCTTATCTTCCAGGAGGCTCTGAATTCCCTGGAGGAAGACAGACAGTTGCTGTAATCGCTGTAATGCAGAGGCAGAGCGCTCCATCTGCTTGCTGCCGGGAGTACCCTGTGCCATTGTTCCAACCCAGCTGGAAGACATACCCCAAGAGCAAGGGAAAATGAGCAAAGCCATGTCAGCACAGGTATCCTTCCCCTCCTCAAGCAGCTGGCTCTGCATGCTCCCTGGAATGCTGTCAACAGCTGGCTCTTTCCATGGCAAACATCCAGACCACAGCTCATTGCAGAATTGCTGGATAATTTGGAATATCTGGCAGTAGAACATGAGGATGTGGCTTCAAGAACTTGTTGCCTCGTGCTTTCCTGTTCTCTTGGAGGACTTGGTTCTTTCTGCCAGGCCATGGCAGGTCCAAGGGGCTGGCACCAAAAAAGGCTGGGACTCAGCAAGTAGAACCCAACTGCCAAAGAGAAAGGGTACTTGGAGAAAGGAGCAGCTTTAGGCTTCAGAGGGAGGGATCTCCCTTGATGAGGAATACCGAAGTGTGAGGGCTGTAGCTATGCATCAGCAGCAATCTGGGGGCTCTGTGCCCTTGTCAGCTCAATCCCTGCTGCAGCCACAGGTATCCCAGCCTGGCTCTGGTGCCAGCACTGCACAGGCCCTCATCACTGCTCGGGGAGATATGGTTCCATCCCTTTCCTCAACGCTCCTGCTAGGATTTGGGGATTTCTTTTGGAAACCCAGTATGCTGGCACCAAAAGGAGATGTCTTGTGTGTAGCTGGATGGTTCCCGAGACACAGCTCCTGATTTTGGGAGAGGTGATGCCACAGTGCCCAGTGCTGCACATACTCAGGGCAGCACAACATAAAGTGCAGTTTACTGGGACCCCTTAGCACGCCCTCCCCACTTTCACAGACAAACTAGTTGGTGCTGCTGATCCGGCTAAACTGATGGGAAATTGGTCTTGACACAGAGGTCAGCGAAAAGAGGCTGTTGCCATGTGCAGCTGTACCACAAGGCCAGTTCAGAACAGGGTGCACTGGTTGTAGTGCAGTACACCTGCAAAGCACCTCTGCCTTTTCAATGCATCCCTCTGCAGGTCACTGACCACCTGGAGCTCTCCAGCCGGGTCAGTGCCTACAGTGCTTCAGCTCCTCAGGGCTAATGGGGACATGAATGCTCAGCTCTGTCCTGGTGCCGTGCTCTAATTCATTGGTGTCACCATGAATTCCCAGAGGGTCTCAAATCTGAGCCAGTGGACTGAGGAATTTCTGTTCCTACCTGCTTTACTGGTCAGCAATCCACAGGGTTCTCAGTACAGCCACCCTGTGTGCACTTTGGGTAGCAAGAACCAACTCAGATCTGTGACACTTCCCCCAGCCTCTGCTGCCTGACCATCACAGATGGAGGAGTCTGGACTGTGAATGTGTCATGGTTTAACCCCAGCTGGCAGCTAAGCACCAACACATCCCCTCATTTCTCCCCCACACTGTAATGGCAGGAGAAGTGGAAGGTGAAAGTGAGAAAACTGGTGGGTTGATATGAAGGCGGTTAAATAATGAAAAATAATATTTTTTTAAATGTAAGGGGAAAAAAACAACAAAGACAGGAAAATAGAAACAAAGAAAAACAAGTGATGCAAGAAAGCAATTGCTCATCACCAACTGCCCTAAGCCTGGCCAGACTCCATCATCCCCCCACCCTCTGTTTCAGGGCTGAGCATGGCATTACATGGTCTGGGATATCCCTGTGGTCAGTGAAGGACAGCTGTCCTGGTTGTGTCCTCCCAGCTCCTTGTGCACCCCCAGCCCAACACTGGTGGGTCAGGGTGGGGGGCAGAACAGCTCCTGACTCAGCAGGAGCTAAATGATCCCTGTGGGATCAGTGCTGTTTTCAGCACAGATCCCAAATGGCACCACAAGGTGCTGTGGAGAGCTATAACTGCCCCACCCAAACCTGTAGAGGATGTGAACTGTTTGCCACACTCAGTCAGCACTACCTCTGACAGGTTCCATGGTCGGAAGGACCATGCGACAGTCCGTACAGATGGGAACGTCCAAATTCTGGGAATAGGAATGAGTCGGTTCCTGATGCTGCTGCCTGACCAGCGGGGAGGGGAAGCTGCACAGCAAGAGAGATCTGGCTTAATGAGTGATTTTGTTTACCCACACAAAAATACTCATAAAATGGTTTGGGTTGGAAAGGACCTTAAAGCTCATCTTGTTTCCACCCCTGTCATGGGCAGGGACACCTTCCACTATCCCAGGATGCTCCAGTCCCCGTCCAGCCTGGCCTTGGACACTTCCAGGGATGAGGCAGCTACAGCTACCCTGGACATCCTATGCCGGGGCCTCCCCACCCTCATAGGAAAGAATTTCTCCCCAGTATCCCACCCATCCCTGCCCTCTGCCAGTGGGAAGCCATTCTCTCTCATCCTGGCACTCCAGCCTTTGTCCAAAGTCCTTCTCCAGCTCTCCTGGAGCCCTTTTAGGCACTGGAAGGAACTCTGAGGTCTCCCTGGAACCTTCTGTTCTCCAGGGGAACACCTCCCAAAAAGAGCCAGTTAGTTGACCTAAAAGAGAGAGCAATTCTTCTAGCAGGGCAAGACAAGATACATTTTCAGTATCTAAACCAAAAGTTAGTGTGGAGAAGACAAAATTTGTAGGCTGGGGACAGTTTACTCCCAGGTAACAAACTGAACCTGGTACAGGTTCAGATACCAAAGTCTGGCATCATTTGAGACAGGGGCACTACAGACACAGCACCCCAATACAGACAGGCCACAGCCCAATCAGTGAGTTACTCAGGAGGGCTTTGAATTCTAAATTAAAAACAACTCTACTTGCTAGAGAAGCTATTTCAGCTTTGACAAATGGCAGGTGGAGGTTTGGTACCGCAGAGCAGCAGGGAAAGGCAGGAAAGCAGCACTGGAAGAGTCTGGGCTGAAGCAGTATTTAAAGTGAGCAGGGATGGGAGCAGCCCCTGCAATGTGGGCTTGCAGAGAACAAAAAAATAGGGCAGATAATGAAGTCCATGCTTGCAGGAGCAGGATTAAAACAGTTGGATGAACAAATAATCTAAGATTTAAAAGCAGAGAATGTATTTAAGGTCATTAAACCAGGCTCTTATTTAAGGATTACCTCCAAGAAGCCAGGCTAATAGCATGGTGAGGTTACAAAGTCAAGTGATCAAGGTAGAGAATGCTGATATTAATCTTGCTCATGAAATGTTAATCTGTGTGCAGACACTACTGCAAGTGCTCCAATTGTTATAGAAGGAACCTCACAAAAAAAAAACAGAGCCCAGCCCTTTGGGGGTTCCACTCTGGCAACTCAGGCACATCCTGCCACTTAATAGTACACTCCCTGCAGGGGCAGGATCAGGTATAAACAGATTTTAATCATACAATTAGAGATACACCTGCTGCACACGTTCAGGGTTCTGGAGGCCTTCCCTTGTACCAACCACTCTGGCTATGCCTTCTGTACTTGTAATTCCTGTATTTAAGGATTCCCAGCACATGTGGATCAGGACTGTTTAGAACAGGAATGAATTCAGTGCTGTCTAGTTATGAATAGTTTTCAGCTCTAAATGAAAGATATATCTTGGCACCCAGCAAACATTCCCAAAACCCTTATGGAGTATCTGTGTCTTCCCTTCGAGGTTTGGCCCAGGTTCAGTGGATTAAGCATTCTCCCCAGATTGTTGCTCTGTTTGTTGCAATGCAGCACTTGAGACAAAATGTGCAGGTCTGTGTGATGAGATAGAAGGTTGTTGTGGTTTAGAAATTATATTCCCCAATTCAGCGTCTCCACCAAGACTCCCCCAAACCAGATGCATCTCACTGCCCCCCTTCCTCTCCACCTTCCTGCTCTGAGGAGGGGATGGGACTGAGAATTGGAGGCACAAAAGGTGCAAATCATGTGTTAAGAACAATTTACTGGAAACAGTCATGAGATAAGAAAACGACCAGTAATAGCAACAATATTAATAACAAAAGGTATAAGGTATTATTTATTTACATGGAAAACCACAATACCCAACAGCTCTTCCCGACCACACCATGCTTTCCCCCACCAAAAGAGAATGTCATTCTCCCCCAGGAAGGGAGAGTCCCTCACTTCCACCTTCCCACCCTGGCAGTGAAATGCATGGTATGGAATAACAACCTGGACCCACCCACACGGCTCCAGGCTCTGCCCCTCGTGGCTGCTGTGAAAAAAATTCACCCTGTCCTGGCTGAAACCAGGGCAGATGTGCAGGGCTGTGTGAGGAGATGAACATCCTGCTCTGCAGTCAAAGCCCAGCGATGTGCACTGAGCGGTTGCTACTCTCTGGCACATCCCAGGGAGCTGGGAGCACCTCCACCTGCACATCCCTCTCCTTCCCAGGGCCCTGCCTACACCACCCTGAGGCACACCAGAGGATCTGTCCCCACTCACCTGGGTTATGCAGTTCTCCTTAGGAGAAAGTGAAATCCATGTTAAGGAGCTGGCTGCTAGAGTGTGTTCCTTCCTGCTGCTGGAGCATGACACATCCCTTCATCAGCTCCCAGCTGATGCCCAGGACCTGCTCCAAGTCCCACCATCTAAAATTTGAAATAATTAATAAAATCAAATATATTAGAGACAGAAATGGTCTTTTAGAGCAGAGCCAGAGACTAAAACCTGTCACTGAGGAGCAGGACCCCCACACTGCTGAGGTACCCCCTGATCCAGCCTGCGATGGGCTGGTGTAAGGCTGGTGGCCATGGGATACAGCTTAAATTGGAGCAGGAAAACTCAAACTCACTGCCAGTCCCCCCTTCCCCTTCTGCCATGCTCCTGTGTAGGAATTGTCCAGACAGGCATCTGGGCTGGGTTCTATGACCTCCACAAAAGAGACACTTGGAAGGGAGTGTCTCTGTCCACTGATACAGTCAGAGGGGCCCTATACTTCTGGAAGGAGACAGGTCTAAAAGCAGGGTGAGTACACAAGACTAAGGATGGATGTGTGAAACAGAATGGATTTGCACTTGGAGAGGAGGAGATGAATCTGAGCTCTGAAACAATGGAGCTGTGGTGAAGCACTGTCCCCTGAGTGGTGCGATTTGATGCCTTTGCTCTCACCATACACGTGCCCTCAGCAATCCTCACACCCCGATGGGTGTCCTGTGAGCTGGGGATGAGGAGGAGCCGGTACCTCAGTCAGTACCTGGCTGAAATGCAGGCAGCAAGTTGCCCTTGTCCATCTGAGCTGGGAAATGTGAATGGAAATCCCAGGTCATCCCAGGTACGTAGAGCAGGCAGGCACGGGCTTAAGGCTGTCACATTTTTGGGAATTCAACAATATAAGTGAATGTGCATACATCATTTATCCAATTCTTCTGAGAAAGAACAGAAAGCAAGAGCTGCAGAGTTGTACATTCAAAGAAGTTTCATCCAAGCTGCTGGAGAAGCCCCAGGCCCGCAGTGCAGCCACAGAGACTGTATCACAGATACACAGCTAGTCCAGAATTTTTGGAAGGTTTCATATTCACTGAACACACGGGTTGCAGGCAAAATCTATGTCTGGGGCCATGATAGCATTATCAGGCACAGGGAAATCCTGGGGAAACAAAAAAACTTCTGCTGCTCACAGAACTGGTCTCCAGCAGGAAAAAGAATGTGTTCAAGAAACCCCTGATAGCCCCTTGGACTTGACATGACTGTTTAGTCAAACTAAATCAAAAGCATTTCAGGTCCTAAGGAATGGGTTTTGGGTGTGCAGCAGCTTCTGTAGGACTGCTGATAGTGCAGCAGCTATGGGAGGGCACACTGAAGGAAACTGAGGCACACTCAGCTCTAAGTGCCAAACGTATGGAATCGCTGCCATGATGTCCTTTTCACAGAATCACAGAATCACTGAGCTTGGAAAAGACCTCAAAGACCATCAAGTCCAAGTTGTGACCGACTCCCACCTTGTCAACCAGCCCAGAGCACTGAGTGCCACGTCCAGTCCTTCCTTGGACACTTCCAGGGATGAGGACTCCACACCTCCCTGGAAAGCCCCTTACAGTGGCTAATCACACTTTCAGAGAGGAAAATTCTTCCTGATGTCCAACCTGAACCTGCCCTTCGTGCCACATGAGACACCCAACATGGCCTGGGGAGTGGGGCTGAGGCAATGCCAGCATAGGCTGCAGGTGCCCAAGTCAGAGCAGGTACTGAATTCAGTATGTGAATTAAACATGTCACAACCTCAGCTGAAGCTGGACTAGGGCACCCTTTAACACCACAGCCCAGCCTGATTTTGTCAGCTAAGCCAAAAAGAATGCTCACTGCACTCAGAATTATACCATCTGAATTTTCTGCTTTGGCAAGGGGTCTGACCCATCTCATGTTGTGGTGCTGCAATGTTTCTAACAAAGAATAAAACCCTCAGAGTGTGTTACTCTGGACCACTGGCAGTCCAGGCCCTGCCCCACGGCTCAGCTGCACTGGCAGAGTTGAAGGACAGTTGGAGCAGTGTGAGTGCTATTTCAGGTCAGAGCATTTGAAAAGCATAAATCAAATCTTTAAAGTCTTATAACTGTTTTAAAATAATGATTTAAAAAAAAATCAGTGTGGGCACCTATTTTCCATGTATTGTATAGTTTAAACTTAGCTCATAAGTTGAAGATTTCCTCAGTAATTTGGAACAATAGAACCAAATGTATTGCTCTGAATGAGCAGATGAAATTCTCACAGTGTACCTGCTGTCTAAAATGGGAAGCTTTGAGAAGGGAAAAAAGAGAACACTGAAATATTTGTAATACAATAGCAACTCGTGGAAGAATTAAATCTAATTTGACCTATTTTCTCTTTTAACCTACTGGAAAAGTGTTCCCAAATCTGGGCTTGCAAAGGTCCCACTAGTCATGTAGTGCTGGTATTTTTTTTTTCCAACTGAGAAAAGCACAACAGAGGATCAAAAAACAAACAAACAAACAAACAAAAAAAACCCCACCAAAAATATATATGGGGTTTTTTTTTCTTAAATAAAAAATAACAAAAGAAACTAAAATATTGTAATTATTGTTCTCTTTCACCTTCCAATAGCTCGTGACCACTGCAGGTGGGATCCCTCCTATGAACATCTACAGCTATCCCTCTGATCATGAACATCTACAGCTGCAAAGGTTTTCAGGGGCAAAGAGTGACAGGACTAGGCAGGGGATGGTTTTAAACTAAAAGAGGAGCGATTTAGACCAGGTGTTGGGAAGAAATTCTGCCCTGTGAGGGTGGTGAGACCCTGGCCCAGGTTGCCCAGAGCAGCTGTGGCTGCCCCATCCCTGGAAGTGCCCAAGGCCAGGTTGGACGTGGCTTGGAGTAACCTGGTCTGGTGGAAGGTGTCCCTGTCCATGGCAGGGGGTGAAATGAGATGAGCTTTAAGGTCCCTTCCAACACAAACCATTCCATGGTTCTGTCATTCTAGCTCTTCCTGTCTCAGACAACCAGGACTATTCTGGTCTTCTTTACCAAACAGTTCACTAAGGAGATGGTCACAGCTAAAGGCACTTTGCAGCCAAGGTCATGCCTCAGTGATGTTAGGCCAAGCAATTAGGATAAAAGAAATGAGAGAAAAGAACAGGAAGAGAAGTTCTTTCAGATCTCTTGGAGTACAGGTTGGGAGTAATTATTTTAAACATTATATTATATTATTTTAAGCTTAATTATATTATTTTAAACTTAATAAGTTTAATATTGACTGGATTCTTCAAATATATACCAGCTTGAAAGCACTAAGCAAAGAATTTGGACTTGCTGAGGATCAAAACATGAAAGAGAAGGCTTATCTTTAAAAAAAATTGCACACCTTGGTGTATGTTTTCCCTTGGTGTCCATCACCCAGCTGACAGGTACTCATTTGTGGGATCACTCCCTACTCTGGTGTGGGGATGGCCACGATGCCCTGAGAGGCTACTAGAACAGAGGTTAGACAGAGTTAAAGGAATAAAGTAGGTATCTATTAAAAAGGCCTTCACAGGATACACCTCGGGCAGTACAAGAGCCTGGCCGAGGCTACCCCCAAGATGGACCCGGGTCACGAGTTTTCACACTTATATAAGTTTTGGTCCATTTACATATTGGGGTTAATTGTCCAGTTACAACTTCAGGTTATGAAGTCCCATCCTCCCAGATTGCTCTCCTCAATTTGCTGTTGTTTGCACTTTTTGAGCCTGAAGCTGCAACGGTATCCTTGGTTCTCAGGCTGGAGAAGGATTGTTTTGTTTGACTAAACTGTGAAGAGACACTTTCTATGAAGTGCTGACACTTTCTATAAAGTTTAGAGTTATATACTAATGCAGTACAGAATCTGGAAAATATGAAAGCTAAAACTTAAGGCATCAGCCAAATTCCCTAAACATGGTTTAGTGCTTTCTTATAGCCCACCTGTTTTTCAGTCACACATTACACCTGGCACCATTCTTTGGAAAAACAATTATATCAATGTTATTTGTGGGTTTTTCCCCTTCTTCTGCCTCTGACCACCTCTCGATCCTCTGATCTTTGCTTTCTGGAGTGCTTTTGCCCTTCTTTTCTTTCAGACTACACCCATCCAGGTTTCATTGCACACCTTGGGCTCAAATGATCACAATGGGGTTGATAACAGCACGAGCAGCATCCTCATCAGGTGTCAGTTCCCTGCCCTGGGGATCAGTCGGAGTGAGAGGGTTCATCCCTTCCCTCCATGTACAGATCCAGCCTGGCACAATTCCACCACACTCTTGTTAGAAGTACTACCTTTATTCAGGCTGCTTGCAGGGCTGGAGATCTATACAGGAAGAGGAAAAATCACCTATTTATTTATTGTTCAAAATTGTTTCACGTCCCTCTCCTGCTGCAAAAACCTCAGCTCAGTGCAGGAAGAAGGAATTTCCTGAAACCAATGCTGGTGCTGAGGCCCCAAAGGATGGATGAAACTCCAGGTATCAAATATCAGACTCGCACACACAGCAGCTGCTTTTACCCAGGGAGTGAGTTTGGCAATCGCAGGAATGTTTCTGTTAATATAACCCTTAGGACATACCATAGGGTTTTTACGCTTCCCACTTAGTATTCAAATTCAACTGGGGAATTTAAACACCAGATCTACTGATTCCAGTAGTATCTATGTGGGTCTCCAGATCTGGCGCTTTAGCTTTGAGTCCTTTCCATTTTGTGACTCTTCATCCCATATTGGCACTTGGCACAGGCCAAGTCTCTGTCTCTGCAGTAGAGCTGCCTGCAGCCCCCTGGGAGAATGTCCACACCCACTCTTCCAGTCCAGAGACAGCACCCAGAGCCCGGCCGGTGGACCGGGGCCTCTGGCTGCCCACCAGGCAGATGTGGGGCTCTCCGGCTGTGTCCCAGCTGATCCCGGGGTGCCCACGCCTTGGTCTCCGCTTTGCCCGGGTGTTTCCCTGGTGGCGTTCCCCGGGCTCAGCGCGCGTAGCCGGGACAGGGAGAGCTCTCACCCGGTCACGCGTGGGTGGGAGGCTCCATCTCTCAGACCTCCTTCCCAGGGCAGCAGCCGTGGGCTCGGGGCTCCCCAGGCTGAGCTCGGAGCCCTCGGCCAACACCCGGGGGTGGACAGTGCTGAGCGCCCTCTCCTTCAGCCGCTGGCTCCGGACAGAGCGATCCCCGGCCCGGCCGCAGCGATCCCCGGCCTGAAGCGGAGCCTGAGGAGGGAGGTGCCGGCATTCGTTGGCGGGAAGACTAAACCCCGCCTCCTCCCCGCCCTTTTTACGAATCAGCCAATAGTTCGAGAATGCTGGTGACAGACATTTATATCATCCAATGGTTCACAGCTGAGCGCACGCCAGGCCAATGAGCACAGCGCGGGGACCGAGGCCCCGCCCCCCAGCTTATATAAGGTGAGCCTAGGGAGAGCTGCTGCTATTGCGGTGCTGCCCAGACACGTTGCGCGTCTGTTCCGGCGCTCCCGAGCCATGGTGAGTGGGGCGAGGGCCCGGCGGGGCAGGGGTAACTCGGCGCAGCTCCGCGCGCTGCAGCGGGCAAGAATGGGGACGGGATGGGCGGCGGTACGGCCCCGCCGGGCCCGTGGGCAGTGGGTCTCGCTGCCCCGAGCCGCGTCTCGTCCCGCGCCCTGTCGTTCCCGCCGTCTCGTCCCAAAATGGTGGCGACCTCGTCGAGAACATGGCGGCCCACGGGACCCTCAGCACCGGCCGGCTCAAGGGCTGCAGCTCCGGCCCGGGCACCGTCAGTCCCCGGGGCCGTCTGTCTCTGCGGGCCCTGGGGCGCCCTGCCCGCACAGCGCAGGAGAGCCGCCGGTGCCCGCTGCCTGTAAACCCGGGGCACCTCCGCGCGGTATGCGCGACCCGCAGCGCTGGGGGCGGAGCCCGGCCCACCCCCCTGGGTGTTGCTGAGGTGCCGCTCCCCCGGTCCTGCCCCGGCACTGAGCGCGTGGGAGCGCCGGGCTTGGGCTGATGGGTAGAGTTCCTGAAGGACTTTGTGTGACTGGCTGGCGAGAATGACCTGGTAAATTGAGTCACCTTGAAGGGCAGTCTGAAAGCTGTAACGGGGCTGGGATGTCCCACAGGACAGGGTTCAGGTGCTGAGCTGGGCAGCACAGCTGGAGTCTGGCATGCGACTCTTCCCCGTGGGGGTGTTGTATTCCTACATCTCTGAAAAGAGATTGTCAGGAGGTTACATGGATTTACAAATGTAACAAGAATGCTACTGTAGTCTTGTGAATGTGTGGGAAATACTTGTTGAGCTGAAAATTATCGTGAGTTAGAGTATTGGTGGGATGTGTTGAGATCCTTGCTCTTACCCTTGCCTTGGGGGCTTGTCACAGTTTTCAAATAAAGTCAAATCAGGAGTATGAATACAGTCCCTGGTCTCTGCAAAGGATACAGGTTCCCTGGAGTCCCATCCCAGGGAAACAACGTTCCTCCGTATGGTGTGCTGATAAGTTTGGTGTGAGCTGGCATAGCCATTCTCAGGAAGCTTGGCTTTCCATCAGCCTCATGCAGGTGTAGCTGGACCTTGAGCACCGTGCTGGGGAGTGCAGAGGACCTAGAGCCTGATCCAGCAGTGCCATGGAGGAGCTGAGGGGCTGCAGCCCAGCAGTGAATGCAGCAAGGGGCTGAGTCTGCAACTGCTGGAAGGGCAGTGACAGGACCAGTGCCCTGCAGCTGGAGCACATCCTGTAGGGAAAGGAGACAGACTGGGCTGGAGAAATTCTGCCTAAAACTTTGTGTGTTTGCAAATAATGTATATAAGTGTGGGGAAAGCATTTAGTGTTAGTTAAGTAAGTAAGAGCATTCTGTAGTGGCTTGAATACAGCACTTACCAGTGCTGTCTGTATACATTTAATCCTTATTCTGAAGATCTCATCAGTGATGTGTGAAGGCCCCGAGCTATAGCGAGTGTAACAGTTCTCTTACCTGTCATTCCAATTTGGAGCTGGTGCTTTCACAATAAAATCTGAGCCTTGTTCTTTAGTATTCTTGGTGCTGTGAAAAGGTCTTGCAGCATAAAATGGGCAGAGAATCTCTTAGTGTCTGACAAAGATGTGTTTAATCGAGTAGCCACATACTACTTAAAAGTCCTTAGTAGAGTTGTAGGAAAGCAGTTGAAAGAACTCTGAAAGCAGGACTCACAGTAGCATCAGGCCAGGCTTTGTGACTGACCTCGTCTAGCCAAGTTTTGAAAATCTCCAAGGATGGAGATCCCCTCCCAGTTCTCTAGTGACGTGTTCCAGGGCCACACCATTCCATTGGGGAGGCTTTTCCTGACACAAACCTGAGCCTTGCAGCGACCTCTGAGAGTCTGACTGGAGCCACGAGCAGAGGGAAGCCTTCTCCTGTGCTGGCCTTGTGTCTCCTTTTCTTCCCTGGCACATGGTTTGCCCTACTGAGGGCAAGAGCACCCTTGTGAGGTGAGACGTTCAGACTGGTTTCTGCGTGTGAGAAATGACTGCTCACTTCTCAAAATTTTAAAAGGTTTATTAGACCTTAGCAAAAATAACAACAAAAGGACTAAATAAGGAAAATCAGGCCTGGGAGCTGCCCTCATGGCTGCCTACCACGTGGCTGGCTCACCACAAAATGATTGCTCCACCTTTTGTACCCTTGGTGTTGCAACAGGTAACCTTAGCCCTTCCCAAAGTCTGTCCATTGCTGTTGACTGCGTTCTTGTAACTTGATTGGAGGTCAGGTGTTGCCATGCTGTGCTCCTGTAACCAGCCTGCCCCTCCCCAAGTGCCCGGACTACCAAGACCATCCTGGGAACAATGCTGGGGGAGGGAACACATTGCAGTAACATAACTATACATCTATAAAACTTCACCCCTTAATTGTGAGAGCCAATCATCTCATTACTCATCTAGGACATGTGGGAACCTCCAGGATCTTTGCAGCAGGGCTCCATCTCGGTTACTGCTGTTTGTACGGGTGCAGGGAGTCACTGCCCAATGTGTTGAACTTTGTATTTTGTCCAAGTAAACATGCTGTGGTTTAATGTAGCACCTGGTCTGTGGCTGTGTTGCCAAGCTGTACATTCAGAGTTGGAAGGGACCCACAAGGGCCATTGAGTCCAGCTCCTGGCCCTGCACAGGACACCCCCAAGAATCCCACGCTTTGCCTGAGAGTGTTGAGTTCTGTCGGCCCTGGGGTTGCGACCACTGCCCTGGGGAGCCTGTTCTGATCACCCCCAGGAGAAAGATGTTTTCCTCATATCCAGGCAAACCTCCCCTGACACAGCTTCCCTTGGGTCCTGTCACTGGTCACCAAAGAGCCCTCTGCCTCTTGTAATGAGGAAGGTCTAGACCATGATCAAATCTCTGCTCTCCTCCTGGCTAAACAAGCCAATGGCCTCAGCTGCTCCACATATCCTTTTTCTTTACACCCTCCATCTCTGTGATGTGGTGTAGTCCTTACATCCCTTTCAGTGACCTTTCCCAGCTGCTTAGGGGTTTCGCTAGCAAGGCTTAGGTCACTGGTAGGACCTTAGTCAGGTGAGGATCCAGGCTGTCATGGTGGTCTGTGTTGTTCTCCTATCCCTGCAGAAAAGTTTCAGGCTGTCCTGTTCTCCTAAAGGGATACTCCCTTAGTCGTTGCCATGGTCTGGTCTCTGTGGTACTGCAGCTGGTTTTCCTGTCACCTCTTTCACGCTGTGCAGGTTGGCTGTTTTCTGCCATAGCAGCACTGCACAAGCTCAGTGCTTCAGCCTGGAGAATGATGGTGTGCTGGCTTTGGAGAGAAGTGTGGCAGCAGCTCTGAGTAAGGCTGCTTGCAGAGAGTGATTTGTGGAAAAAACTAAGTCCACGACTCCACAACTAGTAAAAGTTGGGAAGTAGGTATGTATCTTTATTTAGTGCTGGGCACATGTGGGATAGCTCCCCCAAAAGACATGTGCAACTCCTGAGTCCTGAGCCTTTTTTATCTCCCTTACTTGTGCATATGCATAGGGTTTTATAATAGATTCATGCATATTCATTTTACTAGTTTCTCGTTACAATTAGTTCTTAAAGAGAGCTTTCTGGTCATCTTGACTGTCTCTTGCAGCCTCAACATTGGCTTTATCTTGCTCCAGGGTTCGAGGGGGCCCCTCTTATCTCGTTTAGTTTAGAAGTTCGCATTCCTTTTCCCTTTGTCGGAGGCCTTGTTTTGCAAGCACAGGCTTTTGGCAAGGGCAAGCAGTCTTGGGTACAGCAGTTAACAGATTAAACAAGTTGAAACAGCATATTTCATCTATGTGAGCAAATTACAGCATATTTCACCTAGGTCTGAAATGGATTTCTACTCAAGTTAAATTTTATGCTGTTTCAAGAGGATGTGGGCTGGACACTTAAATATACAGCTTGGATGGATGGGAGCTTAAAAACAGTTCAGCTGTACAGTGCTATGCTTGAGATCAGGTGATTTTTTTTTTTATTACAAATACAGGTTTTAATTTCATGGGGGTTCCCAATGAGTTTGAAAGGACTGTGCTCCTGCTTTTCTGCATTGACTATGGATGTGGACTAGGCAGTTCCAGGTCATAGAATCACAGAATGGTTTGTGTTGGAAGAGACCTTAAAGACCATCCAGCTTCATCTCTTCCACTAGATCAGCTTGCTTCAAGCCCCATCCAGCCCAGTCTTGGACACTTTCAGGGAAGGGGCAGCCACAACTTCTCTGGGCAGCCTGTGCCAGGGCCTCAGCATCCCTCACAGGGAAGAATTTAATCCTAAATGTCTAATCTAACCCTATCATCCTTCATTTAAAGGCATTTCCATATGTCCAAAGTCCCTCTCCAGCTCTCCTGGAGCCCTTTTAGGCACTGGAAGGGGCTCTGAAGTCTCCCTGGAGCCTTCTCTTCTCCAGGCTGAACATCCCCAGTTGTCCCAACCTGCCTCCAGAGCAGAGGTGCTTCCAGGCCTCAGAGCAGCTCCATGGCCTCCCCTGGACTCACTCCAGCAGCTCCTTGTCCTTCCTGTGCTGGAACCCGGGGCTGGAGGCAGCTCTGCAGGTGGGGTCTCACCTGAGCAGGGCACAGGGGCAGAATCCCCCCTGCCCTGCTGCCCATGCTGGGGGATCAGCCCAGCACACGGTGAGGGGCTCTGGGCTGCCACAACACACGGCTGAGGAACGTTGAGCTTCTCATCCACCAACGCCCCCATGTCCTCAGTCCATTCTCTGCCTGGCCTGTACTTGTGCCTGAAAGTACTCCTGCTTATCCTGGAATTCCAGGGGGCCAAATTGTCTCATCCAGTCACAGGGTCTGAACATAGTTTTGGGTCACAGTCGCATGAAACTGAAGTCTATGTAGGCTCTTCTAGAATGTGCTTTACTGACATTTAAAACTAGATGTTGAATATAAAATGCCCTGGATAGACCAGGAATTTGGAGATGTTTCTATTGTGGTTTGGCTTTTACCATTTGAAGTCCTGTGCTGCAATATTAAAGAAACTGGGTTTATGCTCTGGGCATCAGAGGGAACTTGGAAATCTATAAATGGGTAGGAACAGGTAGTTTTGTTGCCATTAACTATTTTCTACATGGCTTTTGTGAGGTAGTTTTATCCGGTATTGGGGAGTTCAGTACCTTGTGTACAGCAGTGTGGTTCAAGGCCTGATGGGTCTGTATTTATGGAGGGTTATGAAGGGGTTTCCTACTGAGTGACAAAGTTTCCTCAAAGGATCAAAAGAATATTTTTTTTTGGTTTTGTGTACATTAAATGAAGTGCTTCCAGATCCTGGGAGGATTTTGCTGCCTCTGGTGGCTGTGCTTCTGAATCTGGAGTCTGGTGTTGCTGTTCTGGACACTTAGGCCAGTAAGAGGTATGATCATCAGCTTTTCTAAATACTCGGTTTGGTATGAAGAGAGGAATTGGCTGGAGAACTTGAAAGAGTTGATCAGACTCTTCCTGTCTGATTGAAGAATAACAAAGAGGAATGAGCTTGTAAAAATAATATCCAAAAGTGGATATTTCTGGGTGTAGCTGATGATGTCTCAAAGGGGCTTTTGTGTTCTTTTGTGTTTTGTGCCAAATGCCCCTGACACCAAGACAATAAGGGCAATGTTTTAATGGCTTTGCGGGCTGGCAGTCCCCCTGGGTGTGCTGAGCCTTTGCTGAACAAGAGCAGCTCTGTTTGTGCTGAGTGATGCGTTTCTGTCCCGCAGCGCGAGTGCATCTCCATCCACGTGGGGCAGGCGGGCGTGCAGATCGGCAATGCCTGCTGGGAGCTGTACTGCCTGGAGCACGGCATCCAGCCCGACGGCAACATGCCCAGCGACAAGGGCGGCGCCGGGGACGACTCCTTCAACACCTTCTTCAGCGAGACCGGCGCGGGGAAGCACGTCCCACGTGCTGTGTTTGTGGACCTTGAACCTGCAGTCATAGGTAATACTGACCTGTGCAAGGCACTGTAGAATGTTGCCGCGGTTTTTGGCTAAGGGATCCATTCCTCTAGTCCCAAAAAATGCTTTGAGGCTTTAAATTTTTAGTGTATGAAGCTTGCTTACACCTTCCTAATGATGGAAAATACTTGCCTTTGTTTTCATTGAAACTGGCAAATGTGCTCTGTGGAGCTTTCAAGAATTTCAGCATTAGCTTCTGCCAGGCTGTGGATTTAAATGGGTCTCATGAACATGCTTCGTGCTTTTGCTATGCAAAGAGCAGTTGTAGCCCCTTGGAATAGTATGGCATAATGTGTGCTGCAGTCAGTAGAACCTCTTTAAGAGACACAATATATATCATTAGGAAGAGTCCTTATTTTACACGGGAATGATTCCTGTTGTTTCCCAAAGCAATCTGTGTAAGCTGAATAGTGCTTGCAGAAATGAGTCCCCATAGCTGGCCTAAATTCAGGGACTTCTGAACGTGCACTTCAGGTTCCTGTTGCCTTATGTTTGAGAAACAGTCTACTCCTGAAAAATCTGTTCTGTTCCAAGCTCTGTCAATACCGGCTCTTAGTGTTCAGATGTGATCCCATGCATCAGCTACTGACCACTCCTCTATCATGAGGCAGTAGATGCACTGTCAGCTCAGTGTGAGCTTCTGGTTTCACAAGACCTTCATCCCTTTTGTCAGGAATCCTGGTTGTCTTCTCACCAGTATGTGCCGGAAGTAATTCTTCTGGAGCTGGTTTTTGGCTATTTTGCCTGAAGTAGTGATTTGGGGTTCTTATAGCAGAGGCCTGTGCTTATGCAGTTGCTGTGTTTTATCTTTCTGCAATACAGAGTTGGGGAAATCTGTGACTGTGCTCAGGCTACTCCTCTGTACCCAAACCATGGCTCTTCTGCAACTTCTGTTCAGTGTAACACACCAGACCCCTTCTTGTGGCTAAATAGCAGAATGAAACTCTCAGGGGAGCAGAAGGCTTTGTGGCTGCGTAAAGGGTGGGAGTGCTGGGCAGTAACTTTGAAATGAGCCCAGGTACCCTTGGCCATACACTAATATTCCCAGGAGCTGTTGCAGTCTGGCTTTGTGCTTTTTTGAGCCACGTGGCTGTTGCCTCCTCTGTGCTGGCCAGGTGGTGGCTCTGAGCAACCAGGAACGGGTGAGAAATGAGGGAGAACAGGTGGCAAAACAGGGCAGAGGAGCCAATGAGTCTTGGAACAAATGCCAAAAAGTAGTGGGTGTTCAGTGCTTGTTGGTGATGCAGGTGTAGTGTAGGGAGATGGGTAAGATTGGTAATACTCAAAGTTAGGGCATTTTGTTCAAGATTACATCATGTGCCCTTCCAGGAGATAGCTGTTATTCCTCCCCAGCTAATGTGAAAATCACTGCTCCAGTTTCCTGGGCAGGGCTCATGAGTCTCCCCATTAATGCAGCAAGTCCCTATGCACTTGATTTTTGAAAAACCCATCTTTGTGCATGTAGCAGCTGTGCAGCTGTCACATGTGTGCACAGGGATTTCTGTCCTTCCAGATCAGTGCTGGTATTGCAGAAAGCAGCAGGATGGTGGATATGCACCACCTCTGTGAATGTGGTGCTAAAATACCATCAAACTTTATACCACAAAATAGGGCAGTGACATCTGGGAATTCAACACAAGTGTCTTTAACAGTTTACCCCAGCTAGACTTGAAAACATGAAGGATAGTATGTCTGGGGCAAGCTGGTTTAGCTGTCCCCTCACCTAAGTCCTTTGTTACAGGCACACTTTTGTAGTCGAGTGATTGATCCTCTGAACTCTACAAGTTTTGTTACTTCTAGAGGACCATCCTGGCTCATGCTACCCCTGGCTGCGTAGGATAAAGAACCATTTCATTTTTGTTCTGTATTTTTCTCTTATTACCCATATTTGTCCCTTGTAATGTTGAGTGGTATTGTAGGAAGTCTTAGACGCATGGGTATTTGAGATGGTAAACATTTGTGAATTGTTTTTATTTTGATGCAGTCTTAGAAATACTTTAGACTGTCGGATTGCAGACCAGAGTGGGAACTGCTCAGCCTAAACTGATTTGAATGCTAACTATAATTTTATGTCTTAAGCTTTGCTTATGTTTGTCTTTTGCTTGTTCTAGTTCAGATTAATGAATACATGCAAACAGGCAAATTCAGGCTCTCTCCTGTCCACCTGATTTAAATTAAAGAATACAGTACTGCAGTAGCACACAACTCAAGAGTGGCTTGAGCTAAACCAGAGACAAAGCTCTGCTGAGTGTCTTTGTATCTTTCTGGTAGGAAAGGTACAAAGACGCTCACACCCAGCTTTATCCTGATGGGTCTAAGTGCATATTTCTGGGAACTAGTGGCTCTAAATCATTCTCCAAATGTGTAACTGCTGGGGGATGTGTGTGCTGCAGCTTACAGCTCAGGGTTTAGATAATGGCTCCAAGAGCATCTCCTGTTCCTTTTGAACCCTTCTCTACCTTTGGCAGAAAGTAGAGTGAAGAGAAAGGGATGTGCAAGCGGTGTTGGTTCTGCCTGCCTGCGGAAAGGCATTTCAGCTGCTGGGCTGCAAAATGAGCCTTAAGTTGTCTTAAACTGGAAAAATGGTTGTGCTGCTATAGTCCAGTCTTAAATTGCTCTGACAGGTCAAGATTCTAAACTTTGATGTAAAATAGAACAAATTCCTAAGTAATAACTTAATTTTTCTTAGTTATTCAGCATTTAGGCTGTAGGAAGTCACCTACTGATAGTTGTTTTTTATCTCTAAAGGTTTAAGTACATTATTCTGAATACCCTTAGAAGTTTGAAAAAGTTGGTTTATACAGAAAATTAACTTAAAATATTTATATATTACATAATAATATATATCTTGTCTCTCCCCAGATGAAGTTAGGAATGGGACATACCGGCAGCTCTTTCATCCTGAGCAACTGATATCTGGTAAAGAAGATGCTGCCAATAACTATGCTCGAGGTCACTACACAGTTGGGAAGGAGATAATTGATCTAGTTCTAGAGCGTATCAGGAAGCTGGTAAGACTTCTCTTCACTGAAGGCTCTGAAGCATGTGTCTTACAGGATTTGGAAATGAGATTATCAAATACATAGCCCTGTAAACTGTGCTATAATTTCTTTGTGGTATGAGAATCTATGGACTTAGTCTGCATCTGGTTTTATTCTTATCCAGCTGAGAATGGCTGAATTATTCCTGTCAGATATGGCTTTCAAGTGGCCTAAAATGCTGATGAGGCACCTAAGACTTCATATATAGTTTCATCTTCAGAAAGCCAGAACCAAAAGTTATGATTTGCATAGTTCCTGCTGGAGAAGGATTGGTCTCTGGCTGTGGCTCTTTCAAGGAAGTTTAAACAAGAGTGCATGCTTCTGTGGTTTGGACTACTGTTTGCATTTCCTGCTATTATGAGTTTTGGATTAATTTTGTGGTAATAACAGTAGAAAAGGAATAAATCTCAGTAAGTTGGGATGTTTCTGCCTCCCCAGTACTTCAGTCATGTGGTGAACTTATGAAGGTGGCAGTTCAGGATGTTCAGGTTCCCTATTTAGGGCTGCTAAAAGCATGTCCATTGCCCAATCTGTGTCACAAAGGTAGGAATTCTCATTGCACAAAATCCAGGTGCTTTGATATGGAATGCTAAGTGAGTCTTATTGGGAAGTTCACGTTTTGCAGATTATAACTGGAATTGTTCTCAATGCTTGACTGCCACAGTCTCTAATTAAAGCAATGATAAGTTTGCAGCAGGCTTTACTTTGACCTGAAAAACAGTCATAATTTCTTTGTACAAGCTGTTGGCAGTCCCTGTTCATCCTGGGAGCTGAGCATCATGTGGCACCTCTTTGTGAGGACAGGGTCTAGTTTTGTCTTCTGAGTAGAGTGAATGGGACTGACACTGTAATAGCCTGTGACAGCTCACTTCCCTGAGCAGAGATACACACTTGGCACTTGTACAGCATTAGAACAGTAGCTCTGGGATGGGGGATTGCTCCATTTTTGTGCAGACAGAGAATACCAAGTAAGTGTAAGAGATAGATAGTGTGTAGGTCTTTGAATATGCCTGCTGTTCTTGCTTGTTGTTAATGGCCTCAGCTGAGAATTGGGGGTAGAAGGAATTTTAAGCTAGCGATTTCAAGTGGTTGCCATCCAATATGTAGGGGGTTTAAACCAGCCAAGAATACTGCTTTTCCTGGGGCACCTCAAGGAGAGGATACATTCTCTGTTTCTGAAGCTTAAACAGTTGGTATGTGTCAGAATTCAGAGCTTTCTTTCTTGAGCTTGATTGGGGATTTTTAATGCACACAATGTCTTGAACACCTGTATTTTCTCTTTCAGTCAGATCAGTGCACTGGCTTGCAGGGCTTCCTGATTTTCCACAGCTTTGGGGGAGGGACTGGATCTGGTTTCACCTCTTTGCTGATGGAGCGCCTCTCGGTTGACTATGGGAAAAAATCCAAGCTGGAATTCGCCATCTACCCTGCACCTCAGGTCTCGACAGCTGTTGTGGAGCCCTACAACTCTATCCTGACCACCCACACCACGCTGGAGCACTCTGACTGTGCCTTCATGGTTGACAATGAGGCCATTTATGACATTTGCCGTAGGAACCTGGACATTGAACGCCCAACCTACACTAACCTCAATCGCCTCATTGGTCAGATAGTATCTTCCATTACTGCTTCCCTTAGGTTCGATGGTGCCTTAAACGTGGATCTTACTGAATTCCAGACTAACCTGGTGCCTTACCCTCGTATCCACTTCCCCCTGGTGACGTACTCCCCAATTATTTCAGCGGAGAAGGCCTACCACGAGCAGCTCTCCGTGTCTGAGATCACCAACGCGTGCTTCGAGCCCTCCAACCAGATGGTGAAGTGCGACCCGCGGCACGGCAAGTACATGGCGTGCTGCATGCTGTACCGCGGGGACGTGGTGCCCAAGGACGTCAACGCCGCCATCGCTGCCATCAAGACCAAGCGCACCATCCAGTTTGTGGACTGGTGTCCTACTGGATTTAAGGCAAGTCTCAGTTCCACCATGATTTCTTAGACTTCTTATTCACTGTTCTGGGCATATGGAGTGTATTTGCTCTGAGCTGTTCCGTAGGTACCTGGTTTGTATTCTGGGATGTGGATATTTAGGTTCTCATGCAGGGCTGTTTTGTGAGTGACACATTTTAATCAACTCCTGTTGTCTGACTTTGATTATTGTCATTGTCAAACACCACAAAGAAACTCATGGTCTCTTCCACATCTCCTATAGGTTGGCATCAATTACCAGCCCCCCACAGTTGTTCCTGGGGGCGACCTGGCCAAAGTCCAGCGGGCAGTGTGCATGCTGAGCAACACCACGGCCATCGCCGAGGCCTGGGCCCGCCTGGACCACAAGTTTGACCTGATGTATGCCAAACGTGCCTTTGTTCACTGGTATGTTGGAGAAGGGATGGAGGAGGGGGAGTTCTCAGAGGCTCGGGAAGATTTGGCTGCACTTGAGAAAGATTATGAAGAAGTGGGCACAGACTCGATGGATGGAGAAGATGAAGGCGAAGAATATTAAATCCAACGATGAATTTCAAGTCTTTGCCATTTTACTGCCTCTTTAGTAGCAATGTAAATCATGTCAACTGATTGGAATAAACTTCTTTAATCAAGAACTTTGGTAGTGTCCAAACACTATGTACACTCATTAACTACATGCAGTCAGCAATCCAAGAGATGGAATTCCTTTCAGAAGAAGGTAGCTGAATAAAATAACCATGCTATAGTTCAGTCAGTTTTTGTCCTTAAGGCATTGCTATTTGAAGAGCTATTAGTGCCCAGAACGTGAGACTGGAATAAGCTGGAGCTTTTTCTGGAAGGTGTTGGGTGTATTTTTCCCAAGACTCCAGAGCTGGTGTCACAAGAGGCAAAAGGAACTGTGTCACCCATAAAAGATGCAAGACCCCCAAAACTGAAGGCTGTTTGGGTTAGTTGTCTCCTATTCTTAGACTTAGCAAGAGCCAGTAACTTAGAGATGCAGTAACCTGGATGGGGAGGAGATGGCCTGGAAGGGTGTGGCATAGCATTATGAACCTGCCACTGTAGCCAGAACCCGAGCAGTCCTTGTGTTGCTGTGCCCTCCCACAGAAGGAACTGGAGTCCTTGTCTGCAGCTCTCTAGAGTCAGGCCTCCCCTGATGCTGTCTGGAGAAAAATTTCTAGGTTAACTGGCCACAGTCAAACATCTTAGTTTTCCCTAAAACAAAGTCTTTTGCAGAAGTAATTATTACATGGGTTCAGATATGAATACTGCCATCCTTCTGTATAAGCTGATGGAACGGGAGAGGATTTAGCTAATCGGGTTTATCTTCAGATGTGAACAGCCTCTGTCTGAAACCTTGACTGAGTGGGGGCCTGGGCACATGAAGAACCACAAACCAAATAACTTCACTGTTGTAGATCTGGATGACTGAGGAATATCCCCCACAGCAATGCCAAAGGTGGAATAATTAAATCTTAAGATCATAATTGAATACTGAATGTGATTACAGGATACCAAAGTCTGACTCCAGGATGGGATTTGGGCTGGAGAATTTTCCCCATCCAATTTCAAAATTACTCATATTCCTTCTGATTTAATAGCGGAGCATGATTCAGGCCAAGCCTTGAAATCTGCTAGTTGCCGATGTGCCCACCTGCTTGGCAGGAGTCTCAGCTGGAGTATGTGAGATTCCTGAACTCCCTTCTAAATGGAAGCTTCAGTGCTCAGGTAATGCTGCAGTATCTGACATCCCCTCACAAAGTGGGGCCCTTTTCCTGGTCCCAGTTGGCTGGACTTGTTCTGTGTGGGGGTGTCACCTGTAATTTAGAGTAACAGGCTGTTGCTGTTGATGGAAGGTCCCAGAACAACCTGGTCTGTGAGAGCTGACCAGGAATTGCTTTGGCTCCTCTTGTCCTGGATCACTCAGTGTTTTTTGCAGCCATTGTGTTGAGTCAATCTGATTTGAAGGTCTTGGAGCTGGAAGTTACCAATTTACAAAGATGGGGAGAGCAGTTTTAGTGCTTTATCACCTCGATGATTGTCTTAGACAGTCAGCCCTGCTGTTGTGCAGGATGTGTGGCAATCACACCTCCTGCCATTCAGCACAGCTAAGTGTGGCCAGTGTTTCAGTGAGTTTCTCATTTGGTTTTCCTTGTGGTTTTATGTTACGGGGTAGACATAACTGTCATGAATTTGAAGTCCTGTTGATTAACATATTTTCCTGCTTACTGGTTGATTAAGCAAATGTGTTTGGTGGGGCCCAGGGACAGACACATTTATTCCAGTCAGAGCAACTCCATGTTGACAATCATTCAGGTTTTAATGGGAGGCAGTTGGCAGAGAGAAATGTGCACAGGGCTGTTTGGTGCCATGCAGGTGTCAGGTTTTCACCCTGAACATCCTGTATTGCCAGCAGATCATGGAGAGTGCTCTGTGCCACAAGTGCAGCACCATGATTTCCTTTGGAAGTTAATTGTGTTGGAGTTGTAGGTTTCTGAACTGGCCTTTAGTGGGAACTTTTAGCAGTGATTTGGCTTTTCTGAGGAAGTTGGTATCATTGAAGCCTGGCCTACTCTCTCCTGCAAACAGTGTCTGGTTTTTACTGTGTTGGTGGATTACTTGTATAGAAGCCACTTGTTCTGCAGTGGGAATTGGCTCATGGTGTGTCTGTTTTATCCAGGCACGTACAGTGATGAGGCTGTGCAGGGCACTCAGCAGCCATGTAAAATCCTTGTGCATATGAAATGCTGAGCTCTGAAAACCTGAGAATCTCCTTCTGTGTAGGCATTAGATGAGAAGCATTCTGCTTTTAATTTTTAAAAGTAACATGTTATGTTACTTAGAGAAGATGTAATCTGCAACATGATGGGTGGAAGGTTTCACAAGATATACTCTGTCACCTGGTAGCCATGGGACTGATGCTGAAAACACATTATACATTTTCAGCCTACATCATACTTGAAACTTCATCATATTAGTATTAAGAAACCCTGTTGCTTTTAGCTAGTGGGCAGCTGCTCTCTGTGTAGGCATGTGCATGCTGAGCTAAGATAAGATAGGGTTTTTCTCAGATATGAAGCCAGTTACAGCAGGAAAATCCTGCTAAAACTGGTCTTGCTTCAATGAGCTGCAGAAATCCTTAAACATGTTCTAATTACTGACTCTATGATTGAATTAACAAATGTGTGCTTCATCCGCTTCCTGGAATGTAGAGGAGATCTTGCACTGAATTAAAATTTAAGTGTAAGAGTGTGAACTTGTGAAACTTGCAGAGGTTAATGTTAGCTGTCACTTTAAGGAAATTGCTTGCTTTGCACTCTGAAAGCCTTCTCTAATTCTATATGTTAAGTGTTGTTTTGTTTGATAAAAAATGCCCATACTTGTGCTTTGTACAGTCATGTGCCTGTTGGCACTGGCAGAAGTGCAAGCATTATCTAGTGGTAACTAAATATATCTTTACCTGTGTGGTGACACAGCTTTCTCTGATAATAAGATTGGCAATTAATAGCTCTCACCTGACAGAATAACTTGTGTGAGTCATGAGGACGAGGAGGAAATGAGTTGGAGCCATGGCGGTCACTGTGAACTTTGTTGGGAATTCTGGTGTTATCTGTAAGATCTGTTCTAGGATAGTTCTGGTGCTGTTCCAGGAGAATGCAATGCAGCAGAATTTGATTTCCACCCACTCTGCCCTCTGAAAAAGTAATCCAAATCCCCTTTAATGTGCTAATATCTACATTATGTATATAAAATGACGTACGTTTTGAATTTCTATAGTAAGCATGCCACAGTGTAATTGTATTATAAAAATCTTGTTTGGGCAGCAGAGGTAACATAAGCCCACAGCTACACATCCCTCTACCTCCTTACTACAGATAAACTGATCTCAAGTAATAGCAGTAAAAACTTTTGTTCCTCAGATACTTAAAATTCTGTCAAATAGGTAACATTCACCCATTCATTCCATTACTTCATGCCCACTTACAGGAGCATGTTTGCACAATTTTTGACTGTTTTGTCCCACAGCTTCAGCCTCACTAGGCCTGTTGGCATTCCTGTTGGCATCCTGCTCCACTCTGGCCAATTCCCCAAGACAAGCCAGGCTGGAATCATTCTGTACTGACTCTGCTTTGCAGTCCAGTCCCTGTGAACACTGTAACAGCAGAGAGCTTGAGAGCTGCAGCAGTGCTGCTGCTGTGCTGCCCTGAGCCCATTGCCTCTGGGCTCCCATGCCTCTGTTCTGCCAGATAAACCTGTCTGCCTTTGCACCAGGCCATGGTTTCCTGTGTGTAGGAGATACTGCACGGAAACAAAACTGCAGTGGTCACTATTTATAGTGCAGAGCTATTTCAGTGCGGGGGGGTGGGTTTTTCACTGGCCTTGTTGAAGTTCATAGCAACTGCAGATTGCAATTATTTTGCGGGTTTTCAGCAATCACGGAGTGGTTTGGGTTGGAAGGGACCTTAAAGCTCATGTCACTCCATGCCCTGCCAGGGGCAGAGACACCTTTCACCATCCCAGTTTGCTCCAAGCCCCATCCAGTCTGGCCTTGGACACTTCCAGGGATGGGGCAGCCACAGCTTCTCTGGGCACCTGGTGCCAGGGCCTCACCACCCTCACAGTAGTATCTTTGAAGTCACATTTCTTTTATAACTCCTAAAAGTTTAGGAAGAAAAATGAGTCTGGTACAAAATGTGGAGATGCCATATCCTGGATAGGAGCTGTGAGCTGCCATGGCTGGGAAATCACAGAGTCTTCTGTCAGGAAGAAGATACTGAATTAGGTGACTCCTGGTCTTGCCTGTTTTGTCATGTTTATAAGGAATTACTTCAAATAAAAAAAGTGTTTTCTTTTGAACTCTAAAAACAAGGACTGGGCTTATAAGTAAATTCAGCAGTAAAAAGCTGAAGAACAATTTTCCATCATATTGCAGGACTCCCTGGAAGGGCTGTAGGGGTTTCTCTGTGCCTTGGGGAGGTGATAATGATTAATCCCTTTGCTCTATCTGGGTTTGAACTAGAAGGAGGACCAACAGTGTAAATTCAGGCTGTGCAGAGACTTTGATCTACAGATTTCTCCTAAAAGTTGGGCAAGTAGATGAAAGATGTGGAGTCTCAACTGACTGTTAACAGGGAGGGGAATGAGAGCATGATGAAATGGGAAAAATTACATTGCTCTGAAGGTTCTGTAGGTGTTGGCTGACAAGATGCTGAGAACACCAGGATACTAAATAAGAAAAAAAAGGGCAAGAGTCACATGAGGAGTGGTGCTGTCTGTGGAGCTTTTCAGTGAATTGAGTCAGTTAAACCCTGGTCTCCATCTTTCTGCTGTCATGTCCCTGTTCCTTGGCTTTCTGCAGACCCTCCTTTGCATGGCCAGCTTCATGTGATATAAAACATGTTGAGTTGTTCTGAGTTATTCTGTCTGATATTCTTAGATCTTGAGATACTACCCTGTTTTTTCAACCTTCCAGCCAACTTTCAGGAGCAGGTTTCCCACTTTTTCTGCAGCACTATTTTGTTTTCCCTGGTCTGTGTCAGGAGCTTGGAGTACTTGGGCACAAAAACTTAAATTCTTCTTTTCAAATGTTTGCTAGAAAACAATAGCTGTAAATACTATGTTTGGAGATCCAGAAAACATTCCGGAAACATTTAGAAATTCTTTTTTTTCTAATGCTGAACAGTTAATTAGAAATTCAGAGAGTCTTGGGAAGTCTTAAGTGAATTACTCTTTATGAGATAAAAAGGAGGTGGATCTGAGTCCCTTTGAAATGAAGCATTGCAGCCTACTTGATGTGCTCATCTTGGCTTTAAGACCTATTCCAGGCTTCAGTGTGACATGAGTAAGTGTGTGAGTGGTCTCTCAACTTTGGCTCAAGATGTCCAGCTGTGATTTTGATACATCAGCTGCAAAGCTGAGGGTGGAACAAGCGTTTAAGCCTTTCTTTGTGAGTTTCAAAAAGTGGGAAGCAAGTCCTGATCACAGGCAGGAATATTGAAATTCACTTTATAAGATTAGGACTGGAGATCAGATGTTGAGAGAAGTTGAAAACAAATGTTACCGATGACTTAGGTTTGTGTCCATGTGGATGTGATCAGAGCGCCAGAAAGGCTGCTCCAAAGATGTTGCTTTAGGCATTTCTGCCCCTTCAGTGCTGCTCCCCTCGGGAGGTGATGGGTGATGTTGAATTGCCATCATGCTGTGCTGAGGGCCTGTTTGTGGCTTCCTCCTAAGCTGCAGTTCTTTCGTCTCGAAATAGTTCTGGATTGAAATGGTGAGATGGTATTGCTGGGTTCTATCTGCACACCTGTCTTTGCTCCTTACACAACAGTCAGGTCTGCTACTGGGACACTGCATCCACCAGCTCAGGAACAGAGGTGCTTGGGCAGTCTGTAACTCTCCCAAACTGTGCCTTTTGTTTGGTGGGTGAGATTGATTTTTTCCAAGCGCTGCATCTGTTGGAGTTTCCTGTAGCTTGAGCTAGGTGTGCTTGGGATCCTTTTGCAATATCAAGGGGTTTAGGAGAAAGAAGGTAAAAAGCAGAAGTGGGCTTTTTCTGGCACCTGGTGCCATAGAAAACTTAGAAAACTGGCTTAACTCTAAGTGCCTGTTGTAGTCAAGTCCAGACCTTGCGTTTGACTTCAGAAGGCTTAAACTGGGACAAATCCTTCTGTCTAAAATGGCTCAAACTTCATGAAACTGGGCTCAGAAGCAGCTGAAGGAGCTGGGAGGGCTCAGCCTGGAGAAAAGGAGGCTCAGGGGGAACCTTCTGTCTCTACACAACTCTCTGACAGGAGGGGGCAGCCAGAGTGGGGTCAGGCTCTGCTCTCAGGAGACAAGGCACAGGACAAGAGGAAACGGCCTTGAGTTGTACTGGAGAGACTTCGATTAAATATTACGGAAAATTTCTTCCCAAAAGGATGGTCAAGCACTGGCACAGGCTGCCCAGGGCAGTGGTGGAGTCACCATCCCTGGAAGTGTTCAAAAAACTTGTGGATGTGGCACCTGGGGACATAGGTTAGTGGTTAACATGGTTGTGCTGGGGGAATAGTTGGATTCTGGTTTTTTCCAGTCTTAATGTTTCTGTGATTTTTACCCTGCAGCTTTCATCTGTCCTTTGTCCAAGACAAGAACCCCTGGGGTTAGTGGCTGTCAGTGTTCCAGTTCCTGTTTCACGAGTGGCTGCTGTGAGGGACTTGTTGCAGAACTTCAAATTAAGGAGGAATTCCGAGCAATGTTCTTCAAGAAGGCTGCAAAGACCTTCAGCATCTTTGTGTTGCTTTTCCTTTTGTCAGAGCTCTGTGGCTGCAACTGTCAAATGCATTTCATGCTCTTACCTCACCACCACTTGCAAAAGCTGCACTTGACTTGTTCTGCTGAGAGTGGGGATCTTTGTGGCTTTTCAGTTATTTTCAAACCCTGTTGTGGAACCTGCCTTGGGTGGCTGCTGCTGGTATGCAGTGTTCTCAGGAGATTGTCATGTCCCATATTGAGCCTGGTGCTGTCTTCCAGCAGTTCTAGAGTTGATTCTGTGCAATTATGCACAAGTTGCCACAGCAATGCCCTATGCTGAGTTACTTTTTAAAATATGTGTATATATTTTATATATATATATAGACACACACATACAATAAATATATATACACACATACATAAGTATATTTTCTATTCTACCTGCTGGCTATCACTCTCCCTCTTGTCTCACCCATGCAATCATGTTTTCACTCTTACACTGCCCTTGGCACTGAGCTTTGTGTTAAATTGGGAAAAAAAAAATCCCTTCCTGCAAGAAAGGCCAGTTTTCTTTTGCTCCCCCAAACTCTGTAGGACCAGCTGGGTGCTGGGGCAGGAAACTGTGGGGTACCAGGGCTTAGCTACAGCTGCTGTGGAAGCACAGACTCCACTGTTCCCTGCTGAGTGGGACGTAATGTTTTCTGCCTTTTTTCTTCACAACTTCTGTGGTGTGTTTATATGGAAGGCAGAGCCCATGCATGCATGGAAGTGTCCCAGTCACGTCTCAGTACATTATAGAACAGTTTCTGCCATTGTCCACAAGTGCTTTTGAATCTGGTGTTAATGCCTTGCAGTGAACATATGGCACCCAGAGATGGGGGTTCCTATTCCGAACTTCCCTCATCATTCCAGCAAGTTACTGCCACTTCCATGCAGACTACTCCTGTTTCTTGTTTTACTTGTTGCTGTGTTTAGTGTTTATCTTCCTCTCTGTGTTTTCAAGTGCTGTGCCTGTTTCTTTGCTTGTTCACTGCTGTTGCAGATCCTAGCAGAGTGTTTTGGCTCCAGCTTTGTCTATTAGAGCATATGTGCACTGGCTTCGTTACTGTTACTGCCTGCAAGCACTTAATGTCTGCTAAGTGTCTGCATGTGTTGGATCTGCCTGATGAGGCTGAGGGGGGCAGCTTGACCCCATACTGGTTTAGACTTTTTACTTTGGACTAGTTGTATTAAACACTCGTACATGATCAGTGCAGGCACTACTCTGAAGCACCTGTGTGCTGATACACCTGTTAGTTTTTTGCTAATTGTAGGTGCTGGCAGATCAAGAGTAATCCTTACTGTTGTACTTGTGGTCACTAAAGGCTTTTCTTGTTAAATCTTCCTTGTGAAAGATGCTCTAACGTCTGTTGAAGACTTGGAATTTTTTACATCGGCTTCTTCAGATGTGTGTGGTTCCAGATATGAAGACAGTAAGCAAAGATTACTTAATGAAGCTCCCTCAGAACTCTGCATTTGGAGGCCTAATTTTTTGACTGTAAAGCTCCTAAATTATTTCCATAACCATGGCCAGGTTGCTTAATGCCACCCTTTCCCCTTTGAATGCCTGCTGGCTCCCCACCTGCTTTTAACCTGTGTGCCATCTCCCATACTCATTATCAATCTTCCTTGGTATGATTCATGTGGGTTCTTGCCACCTTTGCTCTGCTGACATTGTCACCTTTGTCATCAACATTGACTGAAATGTCTTCTCTGCCTTAATTCATGTAGCTCTTGCACATTCTCCTTTGTACTCAAGTGATCTGCAGCTCTTTCTGCACCTTTAAATCCCTTTTAGGAGCAGTTTTTCTGTGGCTCTTTATCATTGGATGAGTGGTTTAAAACCCAGATTTTAACTTGGGTTTTAACAGACAACTCCTTGTCTGTTCAGCCTTGGACTGTAGATTTTTAGTGTATTTTAAGTGATCCACAGGTGCTTAGATGGCTTTGTGTGTACTTGCTGATTGAAACTGGCTAGTAGTTTGGTGGGAGAGTTTGAGTGTAAATCTCTCTGGAATGCAGGTGCAGGTAGCTGGGTACAAGGATCCCTGAATCCTGTGCAGTTGCCCAAGCTAATGAAGTGTCCTTGCTGCCTTGGTAATGTCACCCCTGGTGTATCTGACAGCGAGCCCTGGAGTATGTCTGGGTGACCGAGGGGGATTTCAGCTGTAACAGAGGCAGGAAGCCTGACTAGGAACAAGATTTCCTAATGAAACATGTTCTGCAGAACCAGCTTCTCTTCTTGCCTAGGCCTGGAGGTGTCACAGCATCTTGGGAGTGGCCGGGGTTTATCTGAGGTGGTGCACACGGTGGCAGAGGGCTGTGCAGGGCTGGCTGTGCAGTCGCTGAGTTGGGGGGGCGGGGTTTCGTGCTGCTTCTGCCTGCCCTGGCAGAAACCACAGCCGGGTTCAGATCCTCCTGGGAGACCAGTAGTGATGGTACTTTGTTTCACTGCAGTCAAGGGGCTGGGGCAGAGAAGCTGCATTTTCACATCACAGTGTTTTTTCTAAGAAAAAAGATAGGCTTTGTGGTTTTATACATTGTGGCAAGTTGTGTTTCCCAAGTTGCTCCGTTGTTGCCAGAGCTTCACTTTCTCAAGCATTGAGGCCTGAGGCTGAGCGAGTCACCCCGAGCTCCCTGTACAGTGGTGCAGAACAAGAGGGAGGGGATTGGGTGAGGTTTACTCTGACCTATTTTGGGCACCTGCCTTAAGATAATGAACTTCAAAGCCTCACCCTCACTGCCTGTCAGTATTACACTGGGGACAGGTCCCTTGTCAGCCTCCGTACCATGAGAATCCTACCTGCTGCACGTCCTGTCTGGAAGCAGGTTGTGTCCCACACTGCTGTCACTTGCATGCTGAAGCACAGGAAGGTACAGCCCTAATTTCTTGTGTGTGAGTCAGCGACTGCCCGAGAGCAAGGTGAGGCATGTGAAACAGCAACTCCCAACAGCTGTGGTTTGCTTATCCTTGTTCTTAGGGTAGTCTGGGCAAGGATTTTGAGTAAGGCTTTGCTCAGCTTTAATAGCAGCTAATGATAGGGTTAGGGACTTCCAGAATTTTATTAATAAAAGTAATGCTGAAGGCAGTTGCACAATTGTAGGGGAGCTTCTATACTGGCTCACCAGCTGTTCTTACCTGGCTGTTGCAGCCCCCACTGGACCTGTGTGAGCTGGGGGACTTCTGTCCTTGGTTACTGGGTTCCAGCCCACAGCTGAGGCTCAGGTTTCCTGCCTGCCCCCTCTGCAGGCCCCTCAGTGGGGTTTCCTGTACTGACAGCTCCAGCCTGAGCAGTTAAGAGCTGCTGGGGCTCTTTGGCTCCCCTGGAGAGCAGAAGGGATCACAGGGAGCAGTGCGGAGAGGGGCAGCTTCTGGAGGAAAGACAGAGACATACCAGAACATCTCTAGATTTAAAGTAATGGTTTTGTTGTAGAAAAAGTTGCCAGCAAAGTACCTAATTCCCTCAGTGCTTCTGCTGAGCCTTGCCCAGGGCACAGTGTGAGACAGGCAGTCTGGCCTGGCATCAGAGCAAGATCCAGTGCAGTGTCTGAGCTGGGAGCTAAGCTGTAAGTGTCCTGGAGCCTGGTGTATTCAGAATACTCCATAATTTTGACCAGGATCCCAAGATCACAGTGCCTTGTCACTAACAGCCCTGTTTCTCAAGGATTGATGTGCATCACCATCTCTAGGAGCAGCTGGAAAATGTGAACCCTTTCTCTAGCCTTGATGGTGACACTTGGACTGCGTTGCAGGTTTGTACAGGCTGTTGGTTTGCCCAGGAAAACTGGTTTGGTTTGATCTGTCAGAGATTCTGCTTACTAAATCTGTTTGTTCCCAGGAACTTATTTTCTTAAAGAGCAGAGAAGCTTAGCACATCTCTCCCTGCCCTGTACTCCTCTAAACATGTAGGGCTTTAATTAAGCCAGACTGTGCTGATTAAATGAGGGGTTTGGCTTCAATTCAAGTGGAATTTCAACTCCCTATGTGGTGCTGATGATCCCTGGATGTGGTAGTGCACCTCCTGGGCAGGATCTCCTCCAGCTCAGTTCTGGGTTATTCTGGAGTGGAGCTTGTGGAATGTTACCATATTTCCCTGAGTATTGTTCATTGCAGAGCCTCTGGGAGGTGTTTGCTTGGCTTTTCCAGTGTCCCAAGAGCAGATATCTTCTGTCTGCTCAGAAATCCAGGGTATTGTGTTTCCTAAAGCTGCTCTTCTCAGTGTTCCTGTTGTGCCAGGCCGATGACACCAGCGCTCGGTGGGTCTGGAGCAAGTGGCTGCAGTGCAAGCTCTTGCTGTGACACAGAATTAAACCAAACAGACCCAGACTGGGATGGAAGGTGTTGGGTCAAGGGACTGGTAGCCAACCTTTGTCTGAAGAGGAGAACTGGTCTAGAATGGAAAGGACAGGTACACAGAAGGGTGAAAGATTAATTTACTCTGCTCTCATGAGACACCAACTGCAGAGTTGCATCTAGCTCTGGGGTCCCCTGCACAGGAAGGATGTGATGCTGCTGGAGTGAGTCCAGAGGAGGCCATGAAGCTGATCAGAGGGATGGAGCACCTCTCCTCTGAGGAAAGGCTGAGAAAATTGGGATTGTTCAGCATAGGGAAGAGAAGCTTTGGGGTGACCTAATTGTAGCCTTCCAGTACCTGAAGAGAGCCTACAAGAAGGATGAAGAGAGACTATTTACAAAGGAATGGCTTCACACTGCCAAAGGGCAGGGCTAGATGGAATATTGGGAAGGAATTCCTCCCTGTGAGGGGGCTGAGGCCCTGGCCCAGAGCAGCTGTGGCTGCCCCATCCCTGAAGTGTCCAAGGCCAGGTTGGACAACCTCAGGGCTTGGCACAACCTGAGAATAGTGGAAGGTGTCCTGCCCATGGTAGAGCGTGGAACAAGATAAGCTTTGAAGTCCCTCCCAACCCAAACTAGTCTGGGATTCTGTTACCTTCCTTGCAGTGTCAGAGTCAGATACATAAACACAAACAAGTCAACATAGGCTGTGTGAACGCAGTGCTCCAGGCAGGTGATGGCTGCTGCAGGAGAGTGAAGGGAAGGTTTGCATTAGTAGGCAAGTTCACAGTATGGTGCCCATCCAAGAAAACAGAAAATATTTTCTAAATATTCCTCCGGGCTGATGGGACTCCTGTAGCCAAATGGTGTGTGAGGAGAGCTGTGCTGCAGCAGTGTGTAAAGGGACACTTGGATGTGAATGGTTCTGGACAGGTACTCTATTTAGAGCTCACAGCTGGGTGAGGATAAAGGAGTTGCCAGGAATAAATCCCTGATGTGGTGAAGAATGCTTGGCTTCAGTTGGAAGCCTTGGCACGCCTCACCTTGGGCCAGCCCCTTTGGATGGCCTTTGCACTCTATGTTGAAGTCCTGCTCCCTTATTTCTCACTGTCCCTGCCAGCCCTGCAGCTGCTCTGGGGTTAACACTGAGCTGCAGCAAATGGGGGAATTCTGCTTACAGGGCACAAATGGAACAGGCTTGGAGAAAGCCCATCTAATAAAAGGTTAAGTAATGGCAGTCAACTGAACCATGAAGAAGGAATGTCTGCACTCTCATTCCAGCCAAGGGAAATCAGCTTTCCTTCCTGCAGCTTGTGCCTCTAATGCTTGGGGAATTGGGTTTCTAAGCCAGACAGTGCTGTGCCACACTAATCCCCTGAACAGAACAAATACTGCACATGTCACAGCAGAGGGAAGATACAGAGAAGGCAACGTGCAAAAGTACACAGGTGGTGCACATTCGTGGTGATGAAGTGTTTTTGTTAGCAGTAAAGACAAGATGCCTGATGGAATACACAGACCCTCCAGGGCTTCCTGCTTACCTTAAATCTCCATCTTATCCACCCCTGAGCCACTTTGCCCTCCCTTCAAGGCACCTGTTTTTTATCCCTAGGTCATCCCTTGATCTTCCTGCTCTGCTTATCTTCAGATCTTTGCAGCAAGTGCTTTTTCTCCTCCATCAGAACTACCTAAGTAAAACACCTGTGTCTGAATGTTTTTTCATCAAGGCCCCATGGGAGGCCTTTAGATGTGACAGAAGTAGCAGAAACAGTTCTGCTGAATGTGGTCCTTCGGCTCTGATGAAAGGAGTCCTCAGGGAATCATTGCAGAAAAGGATTTATTTGTGGAACACCATAATCCACAATGTTTGTTCAAACATCCCTCCCCCTCAGGGACACTGAGACCCAAAGCTTCAAAGGTAATGTTCTCGTCCCTGCCAGAGCCCCTCAAGTTTGGGATGTGCTGCAGACCAGCTGTTGGAAGGTGATGAACCAGCTTCGTTTTCTCTCCAGATGGTGATATTTGGTGATTTGTACGGTAAGGTCTATTGGTCTAAATGGAAATACAAACAGATATGGTGCATTTTACATCTGTGGTTGAAGCTCCCTGTCTAAACCTGGTCTTGCTTCTGTACAAGGAAAGGGGTATAGTGACTTCTGTCAGATGTAGGTCAGACTCAGGGAAGGAAAGGGCAGGAGCCTCCTGGAAATTGGAGATGCTCCTGCTGGCTGAGGACCTTCTGGGGCCCCCAGAAGCTGGGCCTGCCTGATCTCCTGGAGCCACATCAGTGTGTGACTCCAAGCCCACCCTGTCCCTGCAAGGGTGGGGCTGTCAGAGCTCAGCTCTGAGCGCTGAGGCCGGTGCTGTGCTGACTCTGAGCTCAGCCTGGCACCGGTGCTGGCCCAGCACAGCCTGTGAGCCCAGGGTGGGATGGAGAGCAGCCTGTGCTGCCAGGCTCAAAGGTGCTGCCTTGTCCTGTGCCCTTGGCAGCCTTCTCTGAGCCATGGCAAACGGCCCCCGGGGTGTGGGTCCTGCTCCTCTGCATCCCCCCAGGGAGGCTCCAGCAGGCACAGCTCAGAGGGGAGGATCTCTCCCTTTGACACCGCCTGCACAAATGCTCTACCAAAGCTGTGCCCCTTTCTTTTTTTCCTCCATTTTTAAGTGAGGAGAAGAATAAGGTTTGTCTTAAACTGGTCCTGAACACTTTGTGCGAATTTTTGATTCATTGTAATTGTGAGCAGCAGCGTTGAGAGCTGACAGCTTCCTCTTCATCCCATCTCCTGGGAAGGTGTTGGTCCCTGGAGAAGGTGCAGTGGGAGCGGCTGTGTCACATGGAGCTGATTCCATGAGCATTCCTGCTGCGGCAGCGTGCCGTGGGGGAAACTGAGGGCCTTGGTGCCCGAATCCCTGGCTGCCAGCTCTGGAACTCGGTGTTACTTCTCTAGCCACGGCATTAAACAGTTGGCGCTTTTCTGAGTTTTAGTGGAAATTTGAAGCCAGTAAGTGAAGTTTTACAAAAAATTACGCCCTGAGCATTGTGTGCACGTCTCAAAAGTTGCAATGTTTGTTTCAGTGATGTGACAGCACCCGAGTTGGCTCCGCTCTGGACCGGTGACTTGAAGTACCGAGGGCGACTTTGTGCCTGCGAGGGCCGCGGAAGCCCCGGCTCCGCCGGTGTGGGGGTCCCTCCCGGAGGTCCCTCGGGCCCGGGGGCGGTGCCGGCTTAGGGGGGCCGGTCCGGGGGCGGGAGCGGGGCCGCTCCCCCCCCCCACGCACGTGCGCTACGTGCGGCGCCTGCTGCGGCGGGGCCGCCCCTCCCCCGCCCGGCACCGCCCCCAGCCCCGGTATGGGGCCGGGACCGCCCAGTGTGGGACCCCCGGCGGGGGGAGCCCCGTAAACCGCCGGCGCGTGGGGGGCACCTCGCCGCGCTCCCTCGGGAGCGGGAACGCTCCTTACCGCCGCGCTGCCCGGGGCCGGCGGGCAGGACAATGGCACGGCTCCCCCCGAACAAAGGGGCCGGGCCGGGGCCGCGGGGGCTCCGCGGCCGGGCCAGACAATGCGGCCGCGCGGAGGCGGCGGCCCCGCCCCGCGCGTGACGGGATACGTGCTCAGCCAATGGCGGCGCGCGGAGAGGCTCTTTAAAAAAAGAAGCGCCGGTCAGGGCCCGCTGTCAGCTGTGCGGATCCCTCCG
>VWZP01008600.1:444583-507102 GCA_013396995.1 Dicaeum eximium | reverse complement strand
GGGGTGGGGGGGCAGCTGCCCCGGCCTCTCCCCGGCTCCCGGGGTTGGCCGCGGCCTCGCGCCCTGAGCGGCTCCGCCGAGCCCCGGAGGAGGTGCCGGGGTGCTGCCCTCCATGTTGGCATTGTGGCCGTGTGGGGCCGGGGGGAACCGCTCCCTGCCGCCCCCGGCCCCGCCGCGGCCTCCCCGGCCTCGGCGCACTTTCAGTACAGGGAACTGTTTCTCAAGTTGGACAAGACCAAACTCCGCAGCCGTGAGTTTTGGCTGGTCGCTGTGCGAGCTGAAGCCTAGACAGACATGGCCACCATTTTAGAATGCAATCCACAGTGGGAAGAAGTAGTAAGCCTTCATCTTCATCATCATCATCATCATCATCTCGACCGATGGTGTAGTAAGCTCAAAATTAGGGTATGAATTCTGATTTCCCCTTGTTGGTCGACTCAATTTACTAAGAAATGTTGTGACGATCTTAGAACCGTAGTTTTGTGTAGTCAGAATTGTTAGTTTATTTAAAGGTATGGACACCCGCACTGGTGAGAAGAGGGACTTCTGGAAGTAAAAATCTAATTAAACAATGTGTGAATCATCTTTATTTTGAATGAATTGCTCTTCTCCTAAGTGGAGCGTGGTGCGAGTCTTGGGGTGGTGCAGCCGGGTAAGGCACTTAACATGACGGCAACAACTAGAATGTTAAACAGGCACTGAGCTTACATCTCTTTCAGCAAGGGGAGAAGCTTGCTGAAAGAAGGAGAGAACAGTTTGTAGACTGAAGTTTGCTACGGAGACTTTGACTTCAAAGAAATAATGTTCAGAAACACACACTCCTCACTTTCGTGTTTTGGTTGTTGCTGGGACTCCTGTTGTGTCCATCCTTTTCTTTCTGAATTAAAATAGTAGTAACTTGCTGAGTTAGATTCTGAGGTGGCAGAAATGTTTGTAGCAGAGTGAATAATATGAATCGTGCTGGAGAGGAAGGAAGATGTTCCAGCTCTCTGCAGGAAGAATCCCCGATTGCTGTGTGAAGACTGCTCTTGAATTTGTGTCCTGGTAGAATGTACCAGGCCTTCTTTTCATGCAGGGCAGCCACATGCTCAGAGTTAAGGGGGTGAGATGGGTTTTGTTGGTGGTGGACAGAGCCACCACTGAAGTTCTGTAGTATTTTTTAGTAGATGTTTTGGGGTTTTAAGTTGCCAACAGTGTTTCAGCAACTGTGACCAGAACCGCTTTTTTTGTTTGGTTGGGTTTCTTGGGGGAGTTGTTTGTTTGTTATTTGGGTGTTTTTGTTTTTGAGGGAGGTGTCTTTTTATTTGTTTTAGAAACATCTAATCTGAAAGAATCCCATCTCTCTTGGCTGCTTGTGTAAAAAGCCAAAACCTTGTCAGAAAGCTGCTTGTAGGATGTTATCTGTTGGAGATATAAATCAACAGCCCTCCAAAGGACTGAATTACTTATTGCAGCTGCATTTTCAGCCACTTTCATCTCCTCTTCCTGAAGGGGCAGGTATTGCACCAGATATTACACCAGGTGTTGTGCCTGCCTGGCTGTACGATCAGCTCTTAGAGTGTATTTAGAAGCAGGGATGAAAATTGTTGGAGCTGCTGAGGGCTGAGCACGAGTAGTTCTGTGGAGCCTGGCTTCGGGCAGCTGAGCTCCCATGGCTTTATCTGCCCTGGGTAATGCCTGGGGTGACTTGTGAAGTGCGTGGTTGGTGCTGCAGCCTGGAGCATAGAGGGAGCTCTTCCAAAGCGACCAGAAAACCCTTTAAGTTGACGTAGTTCCTGTGATCAGGAGCCGCAGTGAATATTCAGTTATTGTTCTTTTTGGTGTAATCAAGGGGTCTGTAATACCGTGAGCTGAAGGCTGTACTACCCTTTGCACAGCAGTATGTGTGTTCCAGCTGGATGCCTTGTTTGGTGATGGCTGAGGTTTGGAATCTTTCTGCATCCGAGGGAATCTCTTGCTGGCGTGCGCAGTCTGGTTACGTGCCGGGAAGCAGGTAGGCAGCACCATGAACTGTCAGGATCAGTGCCGAGAGAGGAATTGAAAATTTGGTGGTTGGGTTGGCATTATTTTAGCTTAAACTCTGTTGTGTAGTTGTCAGCAGATGAATTTGTGTTTCTGTATATGAGCAGCAGTATGGAATAACGCTGTGTGAGACTGGTGGTGCCCAGCAATAGCTTCTCCATTTGCTCACGGACAAGTCCTTGCTCCAGAGCCAGCTTTGATGCTTCAGCACTGGAGCATGCACAGGAGAGCTCCTTGGGCTCTGAAGGACCAGCAGCAGGGCTTTCTCTGGCCACTTTCTCCTGACATTAGCTGGGAACCAGGTGGGCCCAGAGAAAACCATGCCTGCGGTGGCTTCTTGTGTAGCAGCTTTGGAGGACAGTGACCTACCTGTTTAGTCAGGGGATATTGAGGTAGCTGATGTGCAGAAGACATCTGGGTGGAAGACAGTGGATTCTGGATGATCACTGAATGTTCATAAGATGAAAGAACATCCAGGAATAAAAACACGAGGTGCAATTTCTGCATGGCAGTTTCCACTTGAGCACTCAAAAGGAGTTTTCTTCCCCTTCATTCCAATTCAGTTGGTTCCAACCATCACCAGTGACTGAGTTTTGCTCTTATTTGGGGATTTGGAGATGCTGCAGTGACTGGAGGGTGCAGCAATAACCAGATCACTGGCACTGTTCTCTGTGGCTTTTTGTCAGCAGTGTGGAGCATGAGTAGAGAGTCCCATTGGCAGCAGAGTGCTTGGATGGTGGTTGTTCCTGGTAGTTAATGAGCTGCATAAAGTAGAAATTTAAATTGGAGTCTGTTGCGGCTCTGCGGGGGAAGGGGCAGCTGGATACAGGAAAGTGGGTGGGGTATAACTTGCTTGCAGTCCATCATGTGCCATTTTGTAGTTAGAATTTTCTTCTATAAACCAAAACCATCTTTTATTAGGATTTCTTAATTTAAACAGTATCAGGTAGTTCGGAATAAACTAAGTTCACTCGAAAACTTGGCATGTGAAGTGGTGGGCTTATATTCTAGAAGCTTGTGGTAGCTCTGCAAATAAGTGGGGGCATATAAGGGCTTGAATGAAGAATTGCTTGAGAATGGAGTTGTTCTTCAAGGTAGGTAGTTAATAGTAATGAATGGAAGCAAACAGTCTAACAGATGTGAAGCTTAGCTTCAAGAGCTAACGGTAACACGTGGAGCAGGAGTGGTATCAAATGCTCCAAGCCTTTCTTTAAGATGGACTCTTCCTTCACATCATTGCATTGTTGCTTTGCTGCTGTGAAGAAATAGTAAATAATGATTACTTAAGTCTTACTTACCATATAAATGCATTTCAAAACATACAGTATTGTACAATGTATTAGAAACATCATAACTTTCCCAAGGCCAAGCATGAAAATTGAGAACATCCAGGCTAAATTTCATTTCTTTAAATAACATGAATATGGGGAAGTACTGTTAGGGCTTCCAAGTAACTTAAACCAAGCACTTAAAGATTAGAAAGTCTGTGTTAGCAGAGCTGGAATTTTGAAGGAATTGACACGAGTTATCAAAATTATTGACTGTCAGTTTTCAGTAAATCCTGGAGTACTGGTGAACTTGAGAACGGGGAGAATTAATTTCCTTAATGGTTTAAGTTCTTTGTGGGTGCAAGAGTTGAGCCATTCTAGCTCCAGAGTGGAAGAATGTCTGGAATAGTTCCAGATAGGAACTTGGAAGGTGATAGTGTGGAATACGATTGTATGAACACTGATGTAGTCAAATTAATTTTATTTTTTTCATGAGACCATGTATTTGGTTAAATCAGTTGTGTTGTCGTTGTCTGAGATCTAGAAATTAATTGCATTCACTATTCTAATTACTGAAATTCCTGTTGTGCGAAACTAATACACCAAATCACAAATTATTTCAACTACTAATGAGTGTTTGTAATGAAGGATCCCTTTGTAATGGTGTCTCATAACCTCAAGTCAAGGGTATGTAATTTTCATTACAAGACTAGAAGAGCAAAAGCTGTGATTCTGAGTGGAGTTAGGGTGGTGGCTCGTTGCTTTAGAGGGATCCCAGTTGCCCAATAAACAGTGGATATTATGAAACAGGAATCACTTAAGTAGGACTCAGTGAGAAGGTTTACCTTGGAACAAAGGAGGATAGAGCGTCTTAGAGGAGGAAGGAGTGTAGAAAAATAATGTGGATCCCTTTGGAAAGCAGTGTAATGGTGGAATGGGAGCTCTGGATAAGCCATTGCATGCAGCTCTGGAGTTTCTCAGTGATAAATGGGGGGATATTACCTCTGTGGCAGCACGAGAGTAGAGAATTCTGCATTCAAGGTGCTGCACTCATTGGGGGATTTTAAAAAGATTTTACAATTGTAGAGGATGCATCAGAAAAGTTTGGCACATGAAATAATGAATTTTGAAATACTCAAACTTAGCATAGCCTGAGTGGTGAAACCTAAAGGCTCAGGACTTGGGAGGTCTGGACCTGCTTCTCTCCGGACATATTTTGAGGAGCAACATTGATTTAAATGTTGTTTAAACCTCTTAAGGTCTGTTTAGGCTTCTCATTCAGCTGGTTGCTTGATTTATTTTCATTTTTATGGAGAAAAAAAAAAAAAAAAACGCAAACCCAAAAACTAGTTCAGTTTTGGAGCAGCTTGATGGAGGGTTCTGGCAATCTAGTCCTGGAGCCGTAAAACAAACCACCACTAAAACAGGAATTAATGCGGAGAATTGCGATACTTTGTCTGAAACAGGAAGTTGATGGTGATGATCCTTCAGGTTTGATAATACACAGAGGCTCAGTCAGTTGATTTTATCAAAAAGAAAACACAGAGATAACTCAATTACAACATGTATGTGAGCTTCAGTGGGAGAAACCACAGAGGTGCTGCTGCATCTGTCAGTCCTGGCAAGCCCAGCCTGAGCACTGGTCCCCCTGAGGAGGGGCCAGGCTCAGGTGAGTCAAGAAACAGGGTATTTCTGACTGAGAGAGGATCAGCTAGAAGGGGAAAGTGAAGGATGGAAAGTGGTGGATCTGCCACTTTCAGAAATTTTGGGGTCAAGAATGAATGAGGTTTTGGGAGGGGAAGAGATGTTTTAGCGCTGAGATTCCTGTTCCCCTCCTGTCAATTCATGTGAAGAGAAATAGATCAGCTACCAAAGGTCATTAGGAAATGTTGGTTTTAAATTAAGAACTTGTCATATTCATCACAGAGGTCATGTTGTGGAATTAGGTAAATTCAGAGCAGGTTGTTTACTGATCTCTAATTAGCAAGAAAATATGCAAAAGCATAATGATTTTTAGTTTATTATTTATTTTACTAATGGCAGTAGCCATGCACAGGGCTGCTATGGTCACCATTGGTGGTTTCTGCTCTTCAGAAACACTGAAACATTGGGCTGGGCTTAAAACACAATGAGAATTTCCTCTCCTTGCCTCAGTTTCTTTCAGTGAGGGATTTTCAACAAACACTCTTCAGCTCATTGAAAATTTAAGATGAAACAATTTAGTCCAGAACTTTCCATATGAGGCAAGAATAACATAGATAGAATGTCTGTAGTTTTTTGTTTAACTTAAGATAGTCAGTTAGCTAATAGCTGAAAATGGAGTTGAAAACTAAACATGGCTCCCTTGCCCAGCAATGAAACCGAAGCTGCCAGTGGATGGAAGCAAACCATGCCACGTATCCATTAGGACATGCTTCCTCTCAATCCCAGATGACTGGATTATGTCTGAGGTGTGCTGGGAGAGAATGCTGTGTCCATGTCTAGGAGACCAGGTTGCATGTTTTCAGAAGTCAGGAAGAACTTGTGGCATCTTCCAGCCTGCCCCCTGTAGGACTGTCTGAATGAAAGGTCTTCCTGGGAGCAGGTGCTTTATCTGGCATGGTGAATGTGAGCAGCTGGAGAGGGAGGATGCTGTGGAGAGTCAGGGCAATGGATTGTGGGAGCCGCAGGGAATCCATGGGCAGCCGAGGCTCTGCAGCTGCTCATGGTTGAGGCTGGTGGAGCTATCCATAGCTGTTCTGGATGGCTGTGAAATTCAGGTCTTTTCCTAATCTGAGTTACACTGGGAGTGAAATCGAGGTTTGAAAGCTGCCAGTTACAGCTCTGAAGAGGGTATGGACTCATTCCAAAGGCTGTGATGGGACAGCGTGAGGAGCAGAATGCGCTGTCCTTGCCGGTCGCACACACTCTGGGAACGTACTGGGGATCAGAGCAAAGGTCTGTCCATGAGTAGTCCTGTGCCTTGAGGAGAAGTGGCAGCAGCTCTTGGGGTCTGGTGCCCTCAGACACCCACAGCTGGGTCTGGCCCCAGCCCTGATGGATGCTCTGTTTCAGGGTCTTGGTCAGTGCTCTGAAGAGAATCAGGGGTCTGGGATTTGCTGATCCCAACACCCTGTCCATCCCCAGCTGTACCTGCAGTGCTGCTGGTACAGTGGTGGTGTGTGTGTTCCTTGCATGCACGTGCCTCCATAGAGAGGAGCCTGGCATCTCCTGTGCTTGAGCCCGGCTGCCTGTTGTGTTTAGAGGTTCACACCCTGTATGTAGTCTGTCCTCTCTGCCTTTGGATCCCAAGAAGCAGCTGGTCCTGACACTTGAGAATCATCCCCAGCTTACCTGAGTCTTTATTTCTCTCCAGATGTCGAGCTTGCACAGAAACACTGGGATCTAGAGAGGTGATTCCCACTATACACTCACTCTTGACTGTGGTTCTCAGATGGGATGGGAGCTGTGGTTGTGTCTGTACTCTCTTGCTATTCTGCAGTACATAACAGAGCCCAATTTTGTCTCAAATAAGAAATACTCCACCAGGCTTCTTTTTGGAGAGTCCTGCACATAAGGTGGGTTAGTGCACCCAGGGTCCCTTACTGGCAAGGAGGAATTCAGGGAGTTTGATGGAAAAATCTGCTCCGTTCAAAATGACCAAGGAAGGACTCTTCATCACAAACTGGGTTAGCTGATGATTGGAGTTTCCAACTAATGTTAGCCTTTAACAGGGTCACAGAGGGATTAGGTCCCGTTAGACAGGAGCTTTGTGGCTGACCCACTGCCAGATGATAATGGGTTTGTGTGGATTTTGCCTACTGAGCTCCAAGTGAGTTTTTAATGTAGTCATAAAACTGGGAGACTGAAAGGCACCTCCTGAGTCACTGAGTGTGCTCCCTTCCTCTCAGAGACAGCAATCATGGAACACCTTTGCCAAGGCAAGATCATAGATGTGGGAACAAAGAATGTAGGTCAGGCTCACAGGGTGGGCATCCTGGGAAGGGGGAAATTGCTGCAGTTTGCTGAATGAATGCATTTCTCTGGCAAGAATTGCTAAGATATTCCTTTGGATCTTACTATGAACTGCTGTCTAGCAAAAAAAATGAAAGAGCTGTCCTTTTTTTTGTGTCTGACATGGAGAGACTGCAAGTAAAACGCTACTTGCAGTTTTCAAAAGATGTTGAAAAAATATAAGAGACTTAAGAAAAAAGCGCAAGGAAAACAACCCTTTTATTTGCAAAACCGGAAAGCTGGTTCTGTAAAGAGAAGGAAAAAGGATTTGTTTATTGAAAAATGTCTTGAAACATTTCTTCCAGGAAGGATTCAGGAATAGCTGCTTTGGCAGCCAGCAGACAAGGGATTTGGTTATAAAGGACATGAGGGTAAGGGAAGAAGAAAAGCCGAAGCCAACTAACTTGTAGAACAGCTTAGCAGGAACGGTGGTAATTTCTTGTTCACTTGAATTCATAGGGGTGGGGGTGGTTAAATTTTAATTAGTGAGTCTGGGTGAGGTGCAGGTTTGCCAGCTGAAATGCAGTGCTCTGAAGCCTGACGTCCCTGGAACAGCTCTGTTGGGAGCTGGAATATGGAAATCACAGAAATAATTCTGCTGACCATTCATAGTTCACATTACTGCTTGAAATATTAATCTGATCCTTAGTCCATGCCTTCTGCATGGCTGGATTCGTCCCTCAAGTTTATAGAAGAGTTTGGAATTTTGAAGTCAGTCTCATTTTTGCCTGGATTTGATGACAGGTTTATAACAATTGCAGGCTAAGGTGGGCACAAGATTTTGTTTGTCCCTTGTAGGCTCATAACAGTCAGGGATGGACAAGAAAACACAATAGAGTAATTTCAGATGTAAAGTCCTGGTGGAGTAAGAACTCCTGATTTTTTTAGGAAATGGATATTTCCTTGCTCTCTGTGTATACTTAATGCTCAGCATGGCTGTTGGAAGACACTTCAAACTGAACTTCTTAAACTTTTAACATTAACTTTTTAAAACAGGAAAATCCAAACCAGGTCCTTTGAGGAGCTGGATGGAGAGGGCAAGTCTTACTGGTTCCCAGGCATGAGCTTTAGGGAAGTGTGCCCGGAGAGTTGGGAGTGGGGGCTGCTCTCTTCCCCAGCAAAGCTGCTCATGTGGCTCAGCAGCTTGGCAAGTGAATCCTGCACAATAAAGCTCCCTCTCGTGGTGCTGCTGCCTTTCCAAGTGCATAAAGGCATTTCTGTTACACAAATGTCTTTTCATGGGCCTGCAAGTGAGCATCGCATTTGGCTTGGTAACTTGTGCTTCAAAATGTGTCCAAGATTTTTGCTGAGTAAATAATACACTTATTAAAGAAGGGTTGAAAGTATCTTGTTTAGGACTTAAGGAACTTGCCACACTGTGGAATAGAGAAAGATAAATATTATCCTTATTGGTTATATCAACTTTGACTAGTTTGGATGCTCCAAAATAAACTTGTTGTGACTTTAAAATGACTCAGTGACAGTCAGGATGGACTGTCTGTTATACCTGCTGTCATTTCTCCAGATGGTGAATGACTGTGGGTCTGTAACAGTGTCATCTGATGCAGTTTGTGTTCAGTGGGATGTGCTGTAGTGTGTTTGTAAAGCCAGGAGTGGTTTTATAACAATCTAATGTGATATATTATGTATGGCATTCTTTCCCTCAGCTCTACCTGCACTACTGCAGCCTCACCTCAAGTCCTTGGTGCAGTTTTGAGCACCACAATATAAAAAAGACATTATGCCATTGGAGAGCATCCTAAGGAGAGCCATGAGAATGGTGAAGGGTCTGGAGGGGAAGCCTCATGAGGGGCAGCTGAGGTTACTTGGTTTGTTCAGCCTAGAGGAGACTGAGGGGACACCTCACTGGGGTCTTCAACATCCTCATGAGGGGCAGCAGAGGGACAGGTACTGATCTATTTCCTCTCATGACAAGTGACAGGACTCATGGGAACGGCTGGAGCTGAGCTGGGAGATGTTTAGGTTGGATGTCAGGAGAAGGTTCTTCCCCCAGAAAGTGCTGGGGCACTGAACAAGCTCCCCAGGGAATGGGCACAGCCCCAAGCCTGTCCGAGTTCAAGTGTTTGGACAATGCTCCCAGAGACAGGGTGGGATTGTTGGGGTGTCTGTGCAGGGTCAGGAATTGGACGTGATGATACTGATGAACTTGGTGGTCCCTAGCAACTCAGCATATTCTATGGTACCTGCTTGAAAACCTCAGAAGCTGGAGTCAATACAGTGTTGCCCCTCATTAAGCCAATTTACAGTCACCCAGCAGAAGCTCTTGCAATGACTTTCTCCTTGCTAAAAGTGAAACACTTTTAAGGCTGTTAAATGATAGGCTGAAAATTCACCTTCTGAAACGGCTGTTGAATAAATGGCGTTCCCAAAGCTTGTCTTTGAGAAACAGCTGGCGTGCCATCAGGGCATCTTGGTGTGTGCGTTGGTCATTCAGTCTTTGGTAAACTTCAAAACTGCAGGTGTAGGAAATGCCTGTTGTGTTGTCTGGAGTCATGTTACTCTTCCAACACAGTAGGTGACTGGTGCTTTGCTAGAGCCGATGTCTTTGGCCAAGCAGGAAAGACTGTCCCCAAACATGCACCAGTCAGTAATAAATAGACACATGGAGATCATGGAGATAATCAGCTAATTCTGGAACAGGATGTTTTGTGTGCCATGCTGTGAACGAGGTGTTTCTGTAAAATCATACACATAAATGTCCTCATTTGCTTCCATAAGCAGAGGGGACTGCTCTGTGCTGTCTGACGTGGATTGGGTCTGTGTCTGCCCTAGGCACCCTTGGAACTGGATTTCTTTAGTCTGAGCATGAGGCAGAGCCTGTAGCAGCAGGTAGATCCTGTTCCTCCTGTTGTGCCCAGTGGCATGCAGGCTTTCCTCTGGGCTCTGCCCAGAGCAGCAGTGTGTGCCAGCAGACATGTGGTCCGACCAGAAGTCTCCTGTGCTGTGCCCTCCCTTTCTTGGCTTCCCTGACCTGTTGCTAGTGCAGTAACTGCATGTGGTGGCCCTGAAGTGCAGCCTAGGACTGGTGACAGTTTCAGAGGTTGATTGCTTACATGAGCTGAATTCTTGCCCCGTTCATTTTATTCCTGGTTCTTGTCCCCTGCAGGTCCTTACTAGAGGATCTGGTTTGGGGTAATGCACAGTCCATCTGGGGACAGCCTTGGCTTACTGCTTAGCAAAGCCAGAGGCAGCACAACCCTCTTGGTTTCATTTACTCTCAGCCTAAGCAAAGCTCCCTACAGTTCTCCCCTGGGCAGTTTAATTCAGTCCCCAGTGTCTCAAGGGTCCTGTGTGTCATTGCCACTGTGTCCCCTCCTGGTCTCACTGCCTGTCTCCTGTCTCCCTGCCTTTGGTACAGAGCAGACGCTGGAGTTGTGACTTGTGATGTAACCGGCTGGTTCAGCTTGAGAGTCAGATTTGTCCTGTTGAAGTACAATACTTCAGATCCTGCCCAGCTGTTCCCAGTTGTGCTTCTCATCTTACAGCTTGAGGGCCCTAAATGATTCATCAGACAAAAGGATATCAGACAAGAATGTCAGTTCTCTTTCTCAGACTTGATAATTTAATTGCATTTGGTTTTCTGGCATAGAGAATAGGCAGTCAAAGAAGGGTTAGTGTTATTGAGTTTCTCAAGAGCATGTCTTTGGGCACCAGGCAGCTTTGTGGTTAAAAGCAGGAAAATAATCCAGAAATGTGTCCCACTGGTCAAGGATTTAGTATTCTCTGGATAATTTGTCATCCTGACCCCCTACCATTGTCTAATTTCCAATTCAAATGTTAATTTCAACTGTTACTGTCAAGTTGTGATGTGCTGCAAGTGCCTTGCAGGATCAGAAAACTTTTATTACCAATTTTGAGGTCTGGATTAGTCAATGCTTGGTAAAATGTATAGATTGGTGGCCCTCTTTGCTCTTCAGCTTCTCGATGCTCTTGGTGAATCTCGCTCCTTGTTTTTTGTAAGACAATTGCTTTGGAAACCATGTATGATTTGTTTTAACTCCAGTTTTCATATTCACTGTGAATCTAAAATAAAAAATACTGTGTTTATTATGCTGGTCTTACTTCAGTTGCCTCAGTCACCAAATGCTGAAGAAAGGTTTTTGTTTTCCTGAAGCAAAGCTCTGTCTTACTCCACTGTCAGTAGCTCACTTGTGCATTATCTTCATTCTGAAATTAGTGATAATAAGATAACTTTATATGTAATAAATTCCTGTCAAGTTTAAATCAAATCTAATTTGGTTTTGTGAAGTTGTGGATTGCCAAACCAAGTGTGTGCTGTAGATGTCAGAGATCTAAAAGATAAAACAGCTTTATAGTTGTGTTTATAAATAACAATTCAGTTGCAGGTACTTTATCAAGGTAATAATAATCTTCTTTTAAATTGGTCATATTCCAGCTCTTTCTGAATGTTTGCAGCCAAGCAAATTGTCAAGCATTGGCACAGGTTGCCCAGGGCAGTGGTGGAGTCACCATCCCTGGAAGTGTTTGAAAGATGTGTGGATGTGGCACCCGGGGACATAGGTTAGTGGTGCTGGTGGGTTAAAAGTTGGACTCAGTGATCTTAAAGGGCTTTTCCAGCCTTAATGATTCCATGATTCTGTGGAGGCTTACAATGCAGGACAGGTCTTCAGTTCCAAAATGTAGTTGATTTTGTGGTTCCATAATCTATTTTTGAGGGAAGTGTTTTAAGGGGTGGACAATGGCACTCACTCGGCACATCTCACCGTTGCTGCTCTCCGGACTTGTTTCCAATGAGGGGATTTGGGTATCAGCGCAGCCCTGGCTCCCTGACAGGTCGGGGTGTGACTGCCGAGCCCCCTCCACACCAAGTTCCTTGTTTTGGTGGGGCTGAGGAGGCTCTGGAGGCCACGGGGGCCTCTTCATGCTTTGGGCTCCCCTGGCTTTTGACTGTTGCAGAAACTTCTTTCCTTTTCCTCATCTTTTGATGGAACCCTTCTGTTTTCCAGGACTGGCAGCCTCCATTCGCATGCGATGTCGACAAGCTTCATTTCACACCAAGGATCCAGAGGCTCAATGAACTGGAGGTAAACTGGAGAGCTGAGCAGTACTTCTGCTCCCAAATGTGCCTATGTGTTTTTGGGAGGTGATGTTTGCCAGAGTTGGTCATGAGCTGACAGCCCTCTGGACCACAAACAGCAATTTTTAATCAGCACAAAAATTCATCTGTTTCAGAACCTAGTTAGAAACATTCCAGGCATGAAAGTAATGTTAATGTTCATTAAAGGAACATAATTTAGGCCTTTTCCACACAGGTGCTTCTAAGTAGTTAAACTGTCCAGGGCCATAGATCTGTGTCTGTGTTTTGTACTCATACAGCGTTTTTCAAAAGGAAATGAGATGAAACACTTGGAGTGCTTTAAAAATAGACAGCCTTTTGGAAGAAGCAATTGCAACATCTGGATTCAGTTTGTGGAAATTTGCTGTTCACAAGCACTTTCATTCACTGCTTCAATGAATTGACACTAAAGGGGAGTGTGAGGAGTCCTAGTTGGCTCAGTGCTGGTACCGTTTGGGATGATGGTGACTCTGTGCCTGATTATTCTCCTGATTCTTGGTTTTTAAAGCCCTGATGTGATCGTGTGAAGTGCTGGGGGAGGGCTCAGATGCTGGCTTGGAATGCTAAGAGAGGGATTTGTGTGATCACAAGCTGTTCAGAGCTCCCTGAAGTTTGCAGACAAGCTAATCTATACAGACATGGCCAGTTTTTACCTTAAGATTAGAAAATGTGCTGAAAATAAAATATGTCAAAATTGAAGTTATTGTGCTTATGTAGCAGCAGTGCACTGATCTTACTGTGGTAATTGCTGTGCAACCAGCCATGCTTTCCCGGCCCTGACCCATTTGTATCCTTAAAAGTGAAACAAGTACAGTTGTGAGTGAGAAGGGATAACAGAAAAAAACTTTAATTTTTTTTTAAATGCTGTTTTATTTTTGGTTTATTGCAAATAAACCAAATAATAATAAACTATTGCAATAATTAATGTAGTAAATGGAGTAAATCCTGGTTCTGTAGTAAATGCAATAAATCCAAACAATGCAGCTGGTTTAGGGAGCTTTTAGCAGTAATAACTTTTGGTTTGGCTGTTCTCCCAAAGTATGTTTCTCAGTGCAGTAAAAGGTAACAAAAAGTGACTCAAGGAAAGATATAGATACCATCAATGGTGTCTGCATGGAATTAATTTTTCTTCAAATGATGGGAGGGAAAAATGCAAACTGACTCTTGCAAAGGGCAAAACTGGGCAAGCAGCTGCGGCTGCAGTGATGTAAACCTTATACAAAACCTACATCTGATTTCAGCATGCAGCTCACTTGTTTGGTTGGTTGGTTTCAGGCCCAAACTCGTGTAAAGCTGAATTTTCTGGACCAGATTGCAAAGTTTTGGGAGCTTCAAGGATGCACACTGAAAATTCCACATGTGGAGAGGAAGATCTTGGATTTATTTCAGCTTAACAGAGTAAGACCATTATGTAAAAACTATCCTGAAGAGCTGCTGTGTTACCTCAATTCCTGGGATGGTATCACAGTGGGTATGGGGTGGTTTTGGAGTATATCTAAGCTGGAAAAGTATTCCTTTGTTTAAGCTAACATAGCTAATGGCACAGTAAGAGTAAGAATACATTATCTGGGAAAGATGGTAAGTAATACATTATCATGGAAGTTTTCCTGTGAGCTAGGAGATCACCTTAAATTTACAGCTCTTCTTTAAAATTGAACTTGGGTATACTGGTCAAGATTAAATTTAGGCTTAATTGGAGGAAGTTCCTGAACAATGACAAAAGTGAGAGAAAAAAATTTTCCATTACAGAATTACACAGAAGCACAGGAGCACAGAATGCCTAGGTTGGAATAGACCTTCAAGATCATTGGGTCCAACTCGTGCCCTAACACCTCAACTAGATCATGGCGCTGAGTGCCACATCCAATCTCTTTTTAAACACATCCAGAGATGGTGAATCCACCACCTCCCTGGGCAGAACATTCCAGAACTTAATCACTCATTTTGTAAAAAACTTCTTCCTAATGTCCAGCCTGTATTTCCCTTGACACAGCTTAATGCTGTGTCCTCTTGTTTTGTTAGTGCTGCCTGTAGACAGAGACCAACCCCCGCCTGGCTACAGCTGTCACCCTGAGTTTTAGCCTTCTGATGTTTTAATTTTGTGATCAAGTTTCTCACAAAGTTTTTCTGTAAACACGCAGATGTTTTTCTAATTGTCGTTTTGTTTTTCATTCCTTCTCCTGGGAGGAGAAAGGTTTGATAGACCTTTTCATTGACCAGCGTGGTTGGAGAGGTGGTGACCTCTTGCTCCAATCCACGGCCATTCTAAAAACTCTATATAATACGTCAATCAAAATAAAGCTTCTTCTTCTTCGCCTTTTTCTGGGGCTGAAGTTTGCTGTGTCTCTGTGATTCGTGTCATGCTCTATTGTGACATACAACCACCTTTCAGGAAGTTGTAGAGAGTGATGAGGTCACCCCTGAGTCTCCTTTTCTCCAGGCTAAACAACCCCAGCTCCCTCAGTCGTTCCTCACAAGGCTTGTGTTCCAAGCCCCTCACCAGCCTCATTGCCCTCCTTTGGATGTGCTCAAGCGTCCCAACGTCTTTCCTAAACTGAGGGGCCAGAACTGGACACAGCATTCAAGGTGTGCCCTCACCAGTGCTGAGTACAGGGGAAGAATGACCTCCCTGCTCCTGCTGGCCACACCATTCCTGATACATGCCAGGATGCCGTTGGCCTTCTTGGCCACCAGGGCACACTGCTGGCTCATGTTCAGTCAGCTGTCAGTCAGTACCCCCGGGTCCCTTTGTGCCTGGCCACTGTCCAGCCACACCGTCCCCAACCTATAACGCTGCAGGGTTGTGGCCAAAATGTAGGACTCGGCACTTGGACTTACTAAACTTCATCTTGTTAGAAATAGGGAAGAAAAAAAATCCAATTACTTTTAGGATGAAACTTGTTAAACTTGTGGAGAAGTTCATGGATACTCATAATAAGAGATGGGATTCTCCGATAGAATACATTCTTTCTCTTTATGTTTAGGGCAGTTTTTATTGGGAATTTTTGAGCTTATTTTATAGCACTTGTTCCAGTGAAAAGAACTGAGTGTCCTGTGCTAGAAAGTTGTGTTGGGATATGAAGTGACAAATTGCAGCCAGATAAGTTCTCAGAGTAGGCCGAGTGACTGCACATGGCACGCAGGTGCTGATTTCTTTGTAAAGTAATTCAACAGGTTCGTAATTCCTGAATAGGTTATATGTTAGATATTCTAGTTATTGCCTTAAAACAATTTCAATGTCGTGTGTGGTTTTTAAAATCTATATTTTTGTGGTTTAAAATGTCAATTGGGATGTTGTCCTGCCTTTTTCCTTGAACACCGGTAATTTTACCATTAAATATGTGATCATTTTATTTTCACTTTTTAGCTAGTTGCAGAACAAGGAGGATTTGACGTCGTTTGCAAGGAGAGAAAATGGACCAAAATAGCCACAAGGATGGGCTTTGCTCCTGGCAAAGCCGTGGGCTCGCACATCCGTGCGCATTACGAGCGAATTCTCTACCCCTACAACTTGTTCCAGTCAGGAGCGAGTCTCTTGGTAAGCTGTGCTGAAACCAACTGCTCAGTTAATGTAGCAGCCAGTCTGAGAGGGTTCTTTTGATTTCTGGAATGTTTGTGAAGCTGCATTTTGTGCCTGCTGTCATGCAGGTGACCAGATGCCGTGGTCAGCAGTTCAGAAAGCCATGGGCAAACTTTTCATTAGAAGTGAAGTTTTTAGCATTAGTCCTTCCAGGTAACTTCTGACTCCTGCTTTCAGCAGTATCTGTTGGGATTTTCTCTCTGCAGTTTACTGAAGCCTCATGATAAGGGACAATCCTGTAATGATTTCTGTAAGACCAAGTACTGCTACATTGATGGAACATTCCAGGTCCATCTCTCTGCCACAACAAGTGCTGTGGGCCTGTGTCACATGCCTAGAGTGACTGAGGGACTGTGCCAAGCCATGGCAGTGTTGTGGCACGTTCGCTAAGCAGGGCAAGTTGCAGAAAACTTCCTGGCTGCTGTAGTGATGTTAACAGCGTGACTTGGGATTTTTTTCAAGCTTAAATCTTCATCCTTCCTAGTCATCAATCTTTGATTTGGCCATTAAACCAAAATTCAGGGTTGATTGAGAGTGGAGTCCATGTAATCTCTAATGAGGAATAGGTCTGATCTTTTAGAGCAGCAGTCATTTATTTGGAAAACTAAAATTGTTTGCAGTTGCCAACATCCATTTTTATTTCTTTGAAATGCTCTTTCCGTGGTGATCTTTCAAAGACAGGAGTGCTGACCTTTTTTAAGCAATAAATGCCCTAATCCTGTTACAAGCAATATCTCTGTGTACAGAAACCAACACAGGCCTCTACACAAAGCTACCAAAATGAGGAAGGGATTTGATGTAAGTCCAGAGAGGTTAGAATTAGACTTTTTATTTAGGCAGTGACAATCACTTCTCAGTGAAGAACAGCTAAATTCTGCTGGCCCTTTAGAAAAAGGGGTCTTTTGCAAACATGATAAGAACAAAATAGAGTTGAAGATAAAAATCTTCATGCTAAGGAAACTGCTGGATCAAAAATATTTTGGCTTCCCTCAAACATTCATGTTAAGTAATGGAAAGCAGCACCATTTTCTAAAGGCATTTAATTGAAAACTTGGCATTTCTATTAGGTCTGAAAACCCAGATTTCTTTTTGGGTTTTTATTGAGCTTTTGTGTTTGTTGCAACTGTCTCTACTGCCATATTTTTGAGGTGCCATTGCACAGAGAAAGATCTAATTAAAAGTTATAAAACAGTGAATATGGTACCATAGTATCCTGGGAATGGAAATTTCCTGAGAATGTCTATCACACAGTTAATACTCACTTCATGGTTTGCTCAGTATTCAACCCTTTTAGAAGAGGAAAAACCTCCCTAGATGAGGACATGCTTAATTTTAAATGACTTTTCCAGCTCTGTCTTGCAATAGGCACTTGACATCTGTCCAAACTGATACGGCGGCAGTACTAGACAAGTGATGCATGTAAGGTTAACTTATTTTTTAGCTCCTCCCCTCCCCAGGCAGTTAAAATATTCCCCTCCTATATGTGGCAGACACAGATTTTTTAATGACCTGAGAGAATTCACAGAAATAAATTGGGTTTAGCTCACTTTTCACTCTAATTTGACTTTTTTTTCCTGACAATGTTGTCTTTCAAGTGAATTTGTTTTACAATACGTTTTTTTGAGTATAATCTCAAATTAGATTCTTTTTGGCTCCTTTCACATGTGCTTTATTAAGTGGTGCTTACCCAGATGCTTCTTGCGTAGGTGTCTGTTACTTTGTGTCTGTTCAGTGTTTTCCTGGGAATCTAAGCACCTGAGCTGTGGTTTTGGAGAAGCTGTGACTTCAATGTGACAGCTGTCACTTGGAGATGTGCTTCCTCCTTTAACAGCTTGTTGAGAGAAGCTTTTCACGAAGCTCTGGTGATCCAGACAAGATTACTGCTTGTATTCACTGAGTATTTTGATTTTTTTTTCTTTATTTGGTAATACTTGAAATAGTCATTGCCTTCTTTCCTGGAAAAGCCAAAAATATGAAATTATGTAGTTTCCACTAATGACTGTGCTATAACTTTAATCTCATCTAGATCTGTGTATAGCATTAACTGTTTGTGTGGCTTCAATACATGTTAAACTGGCTTCAGGAGTTATTTTGACAGATATTCCAGCTGGAGATATTTCTATCTACATGCTGAAATAATGAAACTCTCTGGAGCTGTTCAGTGGGGAATACGCCAGAATAGCATGTTTTCATTAAAGCCCATGTTCAGTCCAACAGGAAAAATTCCTTAAACCAGCCAGTTTCTAATACTGAAAGCAGCTCTCCACAGGGGGAATTTATTTTCCTCTTATTTTGAAATTGGATTACACAGGCCTTGGGTGTCTCCAGGGTAGTTGCAGTTAACCTGTTGGTATTGGTTCCTGCCACCTGTACCTCTCATTCCCAGCTGTAGTAACTGTGTGTCATCCCAGAGAGTCACACTGAATGCCTAGAGGGAAAAGTGTCCCCTACATGAACTGAGGTATCCAGAATCTTCTGTCAGTGCATCTTCTGCGGTGCATTGCCCAGATGTTTCATGATTTAAAGTGTAGCTACATTCTGGAGGCCTTGAGGTGGTCTTACTTCTGTTTTTTAGTGAATCCAGCTGACTCAGTAATTGTGCATCTGGTCTCTTTTCCAAACTAAGGCTTTAGTGCCCTTAAGGCACTAGTGGCCTTAGTGGGATTCATATTTCCAAAGATTTATATGTGTGTATATGTGTGTGGCTCTGATAAAGATGTTTCAGTGTAAGACAGTTCTCTGGCACTTTCATTGTTCCTGGAGAAAAATGAGCACCTCTGGAGCTTGGTGGGTTTTATCCTCCATGGATGTGTAGCAGGGGTAAGCCAGTTGTGTTCTGCACGTACAGGGAGCCTGACTGATTGGCTTTTGTGTAAATTACTACCAATTTAATTACTACTAATAAATGTCTAAACCTGGAGGAGATGAATTGTATCCCTTTTCCCCCCTCCAATCTTTTGACTTCCTGGAGGCCTTGTGACCATTCCTGTGTTGTCCTTTGTCTGCTAGAGGAGCTGCTCCTTTGTGACTTCAGATGATGGGTTTTAACTTGCTGAGGGTTCAAGGATCATGTGTGCAGCCACTGAGGGTTCAAGGATCATGTGTGCAGCCATCTTGTTGGAATAAAACGAGATCATGGTCAGAGTATGTGGGATGAGCTTCTGGGAAATGGCTGATAGAAGTGCAGCCTCACCAAAGTCTGGTTGGGAAGAGGGAAGGACTGGAGAGATGGCAACTGTGTCCTTGGTTGGAGACAGTTGATTGTCAGCATAGGAGTAAAGGAGGTACAGAGGAATTCTCATCTTTAGAACTTAACAGTTCTAGGTGTTGTCTTGGTACAGCTGATATTGTGAATTAACAGCCATTCCATACCACTGCCTTTGCCTCGGGTTAGAGAGGCACTGGGAAATGTTTGTGCTTAAATAGGTGGTGAAGTATCATTATTTAGGAAATGTCTTCTGGTGTTTTTCAAGTAACAGTGAGTGCTCTTTTTTTTGTGGGATTTGGTTTGGGTTTTTTTTTGGTTGGTTGTTTTTTGGGGGGGTTTTGGGGTGGGTTTTTTGTTTAATTTTTTTGGGTTTGTTTTTTTGTTGTTGGGGGTTTGGGGGCTTTTTTGGTTTGGTTTTTTGGGGGGTTGCTTTGGTTTTTTGGGCATTTTTTGTTTTGTGTGTGTTTTTGTTTGTTCAGTTTTGGGGTTTTTTTGTTTTGGGTTTGTTTGGGCACTGCACTGAAGTGAGGCACAGTCTGTTGGTTTTCAAGGTTTTCTTACACTTTTGTTTAGGAAAAGCTGTTTGCCTTCTAGATCTTTGTTTTCAAGGAGCATATGTCCTCTATTATCAGAAGCAGTAGAAACTCTTATTTTTTTCTGACAATTTTGGTTTTCACATGAGGAAATGATTCAAGGACCCAGATTTTATAGAAGTTATTTTCTGTTCTCTCATTTTCAACCTTTTCCTACACATTTTCTCTTTCTGCTTGTCTCTCTTCTGTTCTGAGAAATTGTTATTTTTTGCCTTCTTCCACTGATGTCACTGATGTTGATGTCATATCATCTTCTTTCATCTTTGGTAGATGCCTCATCCATGCAAACATTTAAGGCCAGGTTGGATGGGTCTCAACCTCGTGGAAGGTGTCCCTGTCCATGGGACAAGGTGATCTTTAAGATCCCTTCCAACCTAAACCCTTCTGTGATTCTGGATCCATTGGGAGCTTTAAGGGACCAGGCTCTTCTGAAGAGGTGGCTGCAGTGCTCTGGGGCTCCACACCCAACCTTTGAGCATCAGCCAGGACTCACTGGTCGTGTGCATGAGCTGCAAAGTTGAGTGGTACTGTGCATTTAATGCTAAAATTAAGTCAGCCATTTGCTTTCAGAATATAAATCTAGAGTTTACAAAGTCTAAGACTGGAGGCAGTCTGAAAGCAAACAGCAGTTCCGAAGGTTTCTTTGGTCAGTATCATGGGCCGTCTGTGGGTGATGGTTGATGAGATCCTGCCACCCTTGACTGATACTGATTTTTTGTTAAATACGTAATTTTTCAGCATAGACTTCACTTCTAAAATAACACTTTTTCCTCCTTTTCCCTCCCTGCTTCTGGCTGTCATTTGTTCCTCAAAGTCTCTTTTCTGTGCTGTTTATAGAGCATCACTATCCCCACACCACTGCAGTGGTTCTCTCTGTCCTTTACTGCTCTCTCTTGCTGAGAAAATGCTTGTGATGGGAGCAGACTAACAGGACTGGGGAAATGTGGATCCAGCAATTTCATGAATTACTTCCTTGCAACATGAGATTTCTTTTCTTTCTGTAGGATTTGTTGTTTACTCATTAAAAACGATTACATTTTGTCTGCAGTTACTGAGTGTTGTGTGGCTTGACAAATGGAGAATTGTCATTAATTATTCTGTTTCTTGCCAGAGGTATGCAGTTTTCAGCAATTAAGTGTGTTCATTCAGCAGCTTGAAAAGACTAAAACTGTTCTTGCATTTTTTCCCTTCTGCCCTTAAGTCAAGCAGCAGTTGTCTTCTTCAAAACATGGGAAGAAGGGAGCTCCTGCAATGTGCATAGTACAGAGCTGTATTTCAGTTAGGACAGGGGTGTTAGATAGGTCGTAATTTACTTTTGTATTGCTCTGAATGTTGGCATCACAGCCACTCAACCTTAGGACACCAGCACTTCCAGAGTGCTGGTGACGCAATCTGCAAAGGCCCCATCTGCCAGAAGAGTTGGGCTTGGTATTCTACACAGAGAAATGTTTGGTGCTCATTAACACTTAAAGGATGACTTCTGCTTTATATAAGATGCATTATTCTGGCTGTTGCAGCCATTAAACTGGTTAGAAAAAGTGATGTTGTACCTTATTCGGATAGGTAATGTTACCATTGTCATACATGCTGTTTATTAACTCAGCACAGGAATTAGAACAGCCCTGTCGATGTTCGTTCCATGAGCCAGGAAATTATTCTACACGGTTTGTATTGCCAGGAGAGGCAGAAATGAAGTAATGAAATTGTCTCTTTAGTGCTTGCAGAAGCCAGATCTGAGCAGTGACACGAAGGACAAGGAGTACAAGCCCCACGACATCCCGCAGCGGCAGTCGGTGCCGCCGTCGGAGAGCTGCCCGCCCGCCCGCCGCGCCAAGCGCCTGACGCCGGAGGTGAGCCTGGCAGGGCAGCAGGGCACGCTGAGCAGGTCACTCTGTGTGTGTGCCTAGCAACAGCTGCTTCAGTGTGTCAGAGTAGCCAAACATTTATAAATGTATACATCGTAAATAATGGGTAAGATTGTCTGATACTTCAGCAAGTGTGTTACTGAGGTTTGGAGTTCTGGGAGGCTCTGCTGTGGAAATTGTTGGTGAGTGTGCACAGTCAGGCTATCCTTTCAGCATGATGTAGATACTCTGGGGCTCTTAGATTAAAATACAGGTGACAAATCCTGGAAATGAAGCAGCTTTGATCTGTTGTTCCTCAGTCAGTGAGCAGCACTTATTCTCTAAATGTACCAGGAGGTTTCTGTACATCTCTTATGAGTTGAAGCCAGCTATTAGAGCGGGGAAGATTTTGGTTATAACATTAGCATTGTTGTAATTAATTTTTCACTCTTGAGGTCTATCAAGTTGTGTTAATTTACCCATGCAATATAAGGACAAAATGTATACCATCAAGTCAGTGTGGTTTTATACAATCTTACATGTCTCTAAGAAACAATGTTTATTTGGATTAGAATGAAATGTATTGGTTGTTTCTCAGTATCTTCTGTGAAAACATATTTTAGGGGATCATAGGTCTCCTTTGTTGCTTGAAAACAGTAATGCTTGGGCTGCAGCCTTTTCAGCTGGATGATCCTATCTCCAGAGAGTTCCTATTTCTTTTGTTTGAGCAGATGAAGAGTAGAGGAGGATATTCCCAGGAGAGGGTCTGATTAGTGGTGACATCATGAGTTAGGAAGGTCACAGTTTGTTTCAGACTCTTATTAACTCCCGTTGTTCTGGTCTTGGTCTTTATTAGTACTAATAGTACAGCTTAGCTGTTGCAAATTCTGCCTGTAATTATAGTTGGTTAATGAGTTACAATTAAAGGTTCCTAAAGTTTTTCCACTCAAATACCTGGTTACAAGTGGATTTATAATTCTGAGCAAACTTCAGTAGTTTGGCTGAAACTTTCCATTTGAAGCGTCTGCTTTGTGGTTGAAGGATACTTGTTCTCATGGATCCCTTAAGAATTGACAGCAGGACAAATACACACTAAAATTCCAGCTGTTTCTCTGGCAGTGGTGTCAGATGGCACTGACAGAGAGCACATTTTTGTCATTTTGGGGGAAACCAGCTAATCATCCTAAGCCAAAAGGCAAGGCTGCCCTCTCAGCTCTTGCCCCAAGCACCACTGATGTTCCATACCTCCTTTTTGTGGAAAGAAAATCCATAATTAAGAACAGAGCTGGAACACACAGTGCTAAGGTTGAACTGAGCAACAGGGACTGGCTGGCTTAGCCAAGAGCTATAGTGTTTTAAGACAGTAATTTCCCAAAGTTAAGATTTGTTAATGTGAATTTTGCTGTTCCATATCAGTGCAGTCAGAGAAGGTGATTAAATCCATTTTATTCAACACTGAAGCTCCAAGCAGTTGGCATTTGCACTGACCTGGTTGCAAAAGAGTTTGGTTCACATCTCAGTTTTTTGCTCTGATGAGATACAAAATGATTTGTCAGTGTCTTAAACTGTGAGTCTTAAATTCATTCTCATGTTTGCCAGTTTGATGTTTCCTGCTTTTCAAAGGTTGACCATAAACATTTAGAAGAAGTGAACCAAAGGGAAGTACTGTAAGTTATTGTGGCCTGTAGGATAAGGGTTAGTTTGCAGTTGTGAGACACACACAGTTTTACCTTGCCCTTTTCTACCTGATGAGTAAACAGTCAGGAGAAAATGTTCATAATGAGAAAGGAAAAGGGCAATGAGTGTCTAGGCTGGTTTTGAAATGCAAAGGCTTTAGGTGCTTGATGTAGAACAGTGTGAAAGACCACAACAATGAAGGGAAGGTGAAAGTGAGATGACTTGATGTGATAAAAAGCTCAGGCCAAACGGAGAACTGCTCTTGTGAAGATCAGTATCAGCTGAAGCACAAAAGGCACAGCTCAGAGGAGCTGAAGATGCAGAAGTTGGGGGTCTGTCCCTGCACTTGAGGTTCAGGGCACACTGGCCCTGAGCCAGAACTGCTGCACACAATGAACAACTTCTGTTGATGCATATCTTAAGCGATGGTACCTCTGCCTGGTCTGATAGAGACATTTGGGCAAAGAGAACTCAAAAAGTGATTAGGAAATAATGTCAAAACCAGCTCTGTGAAAATCAAAATGAATGAAACATTCAACACCTACAAAAAAGCCTAGACTGAAGAACAGTTCTCACCCCTTGGAGTACCTGGGGCTGTGTCCAGTCCTGCCCTTGGAGTCCTCCTGGGTCTGTGTCCAGTCCAGTCCAGACCTTGGGCATGCATCCCATCTTCTGGGCTTCAGAGAGTGATTGAGAGTGACTGACTTATTGCATGACCTCATTTCCTTAAGAAGTAGAATGTTGGAGAAACCTCTTGTAACACTGAGGGATTTGAGAATTGTTCTCCCACCATCTCAAAACATCAGGGAAGAAATGTAAGAATTAAATGGAAGAGCATTATTCTGTGTTGAAAGTTCCGAGATGTACCAACAAAGGTCCCTGCTTTGGAGACTGGAGCATGTTCTGCTCCTCATGAGTACAGGAAAATCTGTGAAAGCACCGAGTTTCTTGATCTTTGCTTCTTAATGAGTCCCACTGAAAGCAAACCCGAATCCTGATATCAATATTGGTGTGGACATTTTGGAGGATTTGCTTTCAAATCTTCCATGTTGTTCCCTGCATTATTTCTCTCTGAACTAGTTGTAAGTAATTGAAGACAAATATTTCAGAACTCCAGGTGCCTGTTTAGATGTAGTGGTTTGTAAGTATCAAATGGTTCTGAGTTTAATTGAAGTCCTCGGAGTTTCTCTCTGACTCTCACCTGTCTGCCTGTTTTCTGGAATGAGGCAGGTTACAAGTCTCAAGCCCTCGTAGTACCTCAGTGAGGTGTTTGTGTCTCACAACAGGGTATGATGAAATGGTTTGCATTGGAAGGGACTTCAGAGAATGTTTAGTTGGGACTCACAGAGCCAGCCTTTCCAACAGCCAGCTGGAGAGTCCAAACTCATCTCTCTGTGCTTGGGCAAGTGGCCAGATCAGCTGGCAGTGAGCATCTTCCCAAACACAAGTGGCAAACCAGAGTCTTCCCGCTAAGGACGTTACTGAGGGGTTTTTCCTTGGTTTTTTTCCTTTTTAAAGGCAACCAACATTAAAACTGAGACTGACCCTCCGGAAGCCAGAACTCACAATCTGAGACGCAGAATGGGCTGTGCCCCTCCAAAGAGTGAAGGTGGTGAGTGAAACACTGCGTAAATGCACTTTCTGTTACTTTGCACAAATGTGTTTCAAAACCAGAGCTGAAATCAGCAGTTGGAACTAACTATTCAATGTATTTTATTAAAAAAAACCAACTTTCAGTTAATTTTAAAATTGGATTTTTTGATAAAAAGTTCCTTTATGGGTTTGAAGTATTTTTGGGGGGGTTTATCTTGTAAGTGGTGAGTTTTCATGAAGATGATATTTTCATTTGAAAAAGACTTAACACTTTTTCGAACTTGGGTGTCTTCTGGAACAATTAGAAATGAGATTGGAGCAATGTTTTTGTTTTGTATTTTAAATAACATCCGTCCATGAGCTTTAAATAGAAAAAACTCTTTTAAGAATGTATCAGACACTTTTAGGAAAGAATTTGGACTTGAAATCAGGAAATTTAACTCATGAAAGCAAAAGATAGTCTGTTTTGAGCTTAATGATCACATTCCCATAATATGATTAAATTGCTGCTATCAGCAGTCCTGAGTCTATTCTCTCCTTAAGAAATAATTATTTGAGACTGAGAAACAATATTTAATGCCATCACACAGAAGAACAAGCTTATTGATAAATAATTTAGCCAAAAAAATACAAGAACCATTTACAACTGCTCAATAATTGAAATTACCTGAGCAATCTGTCAGTCTCATTTGTTCCTTCAAAATCTTTTTTTCAATAATTTGTTTAGATTATGGTATTTTGTAATATTATTTTTTTTCTTCAAGGAGTCTCTAAGCGCTAGCCTCTCTCTCCCAAGAGTAGAAGGAAAAAGCTCTTGACAATCTTCTTTAACACCACATAGAAAGAAAACCTTAGCTGATGAACCTGCTCATAATTCAATTAAAATTAATTTAAATGGCATATAAAGTACTGAAAAACTGTGGCTGTGAGAGCCAATGCTGGCTCGTGGTGGTGTGCTGGGATTTTTGGGTAACGCTGGCTTCTGGAGGCATTGCAGCAGTTGAAGTCTTGCCCTATGGTGACTGAAAGAAGTGTAGGGGGATAACAATTCAGCAAATACCTTGGTATGATGCAGTCTAACAAGCAATAAATAATAACAAAGAATGCTAAGCATTGAAACACTTTGCAATACTCTAATTTTTTTTTCTTTGCCCAGACAAGGAAATGCGCAGTGTGATGAAACCTCCTGAGAAGAAAGAACTTTCTGGGGAGCCAGAGAAGGACAAATCCAAAGTCAGATCTAAAAAACCCACTAATGCTGTGAGTACCCCCTGCCTTCCTGCAGCTGCATGTTTTGCAGGCGTTTCTGGATTTCTCTGCGGTGTGTAGTAAAAGCTGCTGTCGCTTTGTCACATGGAGGACTCTTGTCTTCTTCCTGGAGCCCAGGCTGAAGCACAGCAGTGTTTGTGCCTGCTGGAATATCAACACTGCCAAAGCTTCCTACTTCACAAAGCTGGAAATGACAGGATGGTTACATTTCATTATCTGTAACTAAAATAACTTGTTTTCTGTCTCCAAAATACAGTCTCAAAATAAGCATTTTGAAAGCATAGTCCACCTGAAGTGGTTGTTGTGTGACTTGATCCCTCCCCACTACTCCATAACCTCAGGGGAGCTCCGTGCAGGCTGTGGCACATGGCACTTGACAGATCTGCCCCTAATTCCATAATTTCAGCACTAAATTGGAAGCTTTGTTGTTCAAATGCATCTTAAAAAGCCAGCTCTGCTCCAGCTCTCCACATGTCTCCAAAACCCCCACCTGAAGGCAGTGGTAGTTGTCTCACTTTTGAGAAGATAATGCTGAGATTTTTTCTGCCCATGCCACGAGTTGGGTCCCTCCTAAAACCAAACATGTTCTCATTCAATCCACACCTGTAGTTGGTACCTGAGAATGAAGAGTGCAAATACCAGAAGTCTCACACCCTCACCCCCAAATGAAAAAAGCTTGTGGGGAGGAGCAGGAGATGCTGCTTCATTTTTTAACAACATAAGGCAAGAGGTTGTGCCCGTCCTCATGACTCTGTTCTGTGTTTGGGAAGAGCCTTCCAGGCTACTGCTGGTGAGAGTTGGGTGTAGGACAGGCAGCAGAGAGCCCATCCCAGGTTGGAGTTGCCTGTGCCTGTTTCTTGGGCTTGGAGGCTGCTCTTTCATAACTAAGAGCTGCCCCCCTACCCAAAGCTCCACTGAGAGGTTGGAGCCTTCTCTGGGGAAAATAAGGAACACCTCCAGCAACAGGATCTCCTTTCTCTGCAGATTTCTGTCTTCCAATGCAATTGGTCTCAGAGGGGAATGAAACACCTGAGGCTGCACATGGGAAAAGGGTTTGTGAGCCCCCAGCAGGTGTTGAGTTATTCCTGCCCAGCCCCAGGTGTTGGGTTGTACCTGCCAAGGCTACAGTGCTGCTGATGTGAACTGTCCTGGTACTCAGTCAAGTCTTCTGGCATTTGGGAAAAAAAACACACCTGGAAGGGCTTGCAGCTCTTGTGGTCTTTTCTTAAATTACAGAGGGAGTTATTTAAACTTCTAAAAGAATATTCAGGGTGTGTTTGTCTCATTTCTGATGCAGAGATAAAGAAAGAATAAGCTTTGGGAAGTGTCACAGATAGGATTTACCAAACTGCTTTCACCCTGAGTTACCTTCAGTGCTCCCATTCCTACTGTGGAATTTTGTGTTGCAGGTGGATTTGTATGTTTGTCTCCTGTGTGGCAGTGGGAATGATGAGGACCGACTCCTGCTGTGTGACGGCTGTGATGACAGTTACCACACCTTCTGTTTAATTCCACCCCTCCATGATGTTCCCAAAGGGGACTGGAGGTGTCCCCAGTGTCTGGCTCAGGTAATCTGACAAATCATGCAGTAAGGCCAAAGGCTAATTTGTATTTTGTGGGGTTTTTTAAACTGATCACAGGAATAGAAAATACAATTTGTTGTTATTTAAGGTTGTACAAACAAGGTGATCGAGATAAAGCTAAAATGAAGACTGAAAATGCTTCATATTGCAAAGGTGACACTGTTTTGAGCCAAAAGTTGCTGTGCCTTTGAATAACATTTTGGATTTTAACTGACACCTTTTCTCAATACTTAAAATTGGAGTCTCACTGGGTGCTTCAGTGTGGTGGTTTATGGATCTTACCCTGCTTAGCTCTACTAGAGTAAGGAGAAATTAGGCATATTAGTTCATAAATGTTTATCTAGATTTATAAATACATACTGTAATTTGGTGAATCAAGCAGAGTTTCTTCTTCTGACTCTGCCCTTTGGGAGTGTTTTCATTTCGATGGTGTCCTTCCTTCTTAACAATCGGAAGCTGTTACAGGAGCCTGTGTGTGTAAATCTGAGTACAGTGTTGTGTTAATGTGTTACAGAAACAATTACCTTTTCACTTGCAGGAGTGTAACAAGCCTCAGGAAGCCTTTGGGTTTGAACAAGCAGCACGAGACTACACCCTCCGCACGTTTGGGGAAATGGCCGATGCCTTCAAGTCAGACTATTTTAACATGCCAGTACACGTATGTTCCTGCTTTATCCTCGTGTTGTGTAGTGTTCTTTTTGTGTGGTAGCTAAAGTTGGTAACTCTAGGAAGGGATTCTGGTTTTGAATGGGATGAAATCCCAAATCAGAAGTTCTCATTTACATCAGCAAATCCTGGTTCTTGCTGGTGTCGTGGTTTCTTGTTCTACCAGCTGCTTGTGTTTTTATTTGGTTTTTTTCCCACTTCAGAAGAATTGTCTGTAGGGAAGAGAACAGTGACTGTCAGGCACTCCTGAGAGAACAGGGCAGCAGCATCTCCTGGAGCCACATCTGTGCTGCTGTTGTTTTTCTCTTGTTGAAACAATTTTAAAATGGGGAAAAGCTTCAAGCTAATGGAGATTCCTCCCTGAGACAGCTTTGATGCATGTGCTTCTCATCTACTGATTCCTCAGTGCATGCTCCTTCTTCTTTTACCTAGATGGTCCCCACTGAGCTGGTTGAAAAAGAATTTTGGAGACTTGTCAGTACCATTGAAGAGGATGTGACAGTGGAATATGGAGCTGACATTGCTTCGAAGGAGTTTGGCAGTGGCTTCCCTGTTAGAGGTGGGAAGTTTAAAGTTAGACCAGAAGAAGAGGTAGGTCTTTGAGTTCTGGGAATATTTCTATTGCAGTTTTTCATGGTATAACTCTCCGTGGTTCAAAGCACAATAAAGGAACTGGGTTGCAAAATGTTTGTTTTGTGTATCTGGCAGAGTATTTGAAGAGGAGAGCTACATTGAGGTTTTGAATAAATAAAATTTGTTGTGATCAGCCATTCAAAGCCATAGATTTATTCTAGTGGTTAATAAATAATTTCCAAACCAAATAAAACCAAATAAAAAAGATCTAATTTTAACAAAGCAGGTCAGGTCAGGGTTGTGAAAGAGGCAAAGACAATGGAGGGTTTAGTCTTTGAGTCGTTGACCTGTTTCTCATGTTCCTCAGTTGGGAAAAGTGCTTCTCTTCTATTGCTCTTGAACAGTTTTATCTTCTTGGGTTTTTCACTTCCTGTTGTATAAACCTGCAACTGTTCTGTTCAATTTCCAGGAATACCTTGATAGTGGATGGAATTTAAACAACATGCCTGTGATGGAGCAGTCTGTGCTTGCTCACATCACTGCAGACATCTGTGGGATGAAATTGCCCTGGCTGTACGTAGGAATGTGCTTTTCCTCATTTTGTTGGCATATAGAAGACCATTGGAGCTATTCTATTAACTATCTGCATTGGTGAGTTTGAGGAATAAACCCAGTCTAGGAAACAATCTCCCTTTCCTTCTCTGTTCTCCTTAATTAGTGGATTAAAAGCAGATTCACAGAGCTCAGCCAGAGTAACCATTGCTGTCCTGTTGCAGCAGGGTCAAATCTGACCGTGTAATTCCTACATTGATTTACTTTTGGACAAGAGGTCATGTTTTGGAAAGAGACATCCATTCCCAGTTTTAAAAAATCCATGAGAGATGCAGCAGATACTCCATCAAATGTTTTATTATACTCAATGTAAACTAAAAACCATGCAAATTTTCTTTCAAAAATCATCCAACTTCAGCTAGCAACTCAGTTCTGGCATGTTTTGTCTGTTAGATGGATCATGCTGTCATAAATCCTCTCATCAAGCCAACACTTGTCAGCTGTAATCAGGACAGATCTTTGCCATCTCTTTGATATTCTAAATAAACTGAACTCCTTGAACTTCTCACCTTACAACAGCTTTTCTAGAGTCTGGATTACAGTTGTCACTCTTCCTGAAATCTGTCAAGCTCTTTCTGTTTCCTAGTTCACACAAGTATTCAAGCAGAATGGTAAAACCACATCACTGCTGCTGTTCAGCAGGTCCTTTTTGGTTGGTTATTCAGTTGCTGCTCCTTGAAATAGCAGCTTCTGCAGGGCAGCCCAAGAGCCAGTGACTTAATTTGCTTGTTTTCATGGTGCTTAGTGTTACAAAAACAAATGTTTGAGTGAGGGTGAGCAAAGGAGTGACAGTATTACATGGTAAAAACTGTCTTTCTTGTCATGTGTTACTGCTTATTTTCTCTTTGTCTGAGTCTTCAGTCAGACTGAAAACTGTGGGTGGGAGAAGAGATTACAGCACAGATTTCATTTCTTCTAGGAGGGTTTCTCTCACTATTCTTGGAATGGCTTTCTGTGCTCCATAGTGTGCCCCCAATTGCATTATTGTCTGTAGAAGGCCAGAAGGGTGTGTCAGTGCATAGGTGTACTTGCACATACACGAGACACATCCAGACGTACATCAAAGTTGCTTGACCTGCTTTCAATTTATTTATCTTCCATCTGGAAAGTCTTTGATGTCCTTTCATTTGCAGATATTCTTTATTTCCCTTCAATGCAGAGGTTTAAGTCTGCATTGGGAGCAATGTGCAGTTGAGGTTAAAGCTGTTCTTGGCCAGAGCAGTCTGAACAACCTGCTTCTGCAGAGACAGTGTTCCAGACTCTGAATCAAAGACTCCAGAAAGCTGGACTGGTTCTTGGGAGAGTCCTAGGGATGGTATGTATGTCTTCAGCATTCCCGTGTGCCTTGGAGGAGCCTGTGTCCTGCTTGATGCAGTGTTGTGAGCAGCTAATCCCAGGTGACCCAGGCTGCAGCAGCAGAGCTTTCCCAGGGTTGAAGACAATAGTCCTCCAACAGAACTCTGAGTGCTGTGTTAGTTCTAGAAATGGTAGAAGGGGCAAAAAAACTCAAACCTTTGCTCTAAAGAACTAAGAAATATGCTTGGAAATAAATAAGATGTCAGTCCTGGACATAGGAAGAATTGCCATCATTGCTGGTAGTATTTGTACAGGCAGGGATGTGGAGCAGTCAAGAAGCAGAGCAAAAATATCCGTGACCTCCACTGCTGCTCCCTCAGGCTGCTGGCACCTCAACACCTGCATTAAAACTGTCTGTTACTTGTTCCCCTGAGGTGCAGAGACCCCCAGTTCCAGTATCCTACTCCAAGTTTAGCACAGTTCATATCTGTTACCCATTGCTCAGTGCTGGTATCTATCAGGGAGCAGAACTATTGAGTAGCCCAGTCCAGACACAGGATGGTTTTTAGTTGCATCTGTGGCTGGTCTTCCTGATTCCTAGAGTTGTCCCAGAATGATGGCCAGGTCCAAGGCGGCAAAGTCATTTAATACTCTGTAACAACTCCTTGTGATACTGTGTGAGTATTTGCCCCTCCACTGTCCATCCTGCTGGCTGTCCTCTTCCCCTGACACTGTGTAAGTACAGGAATGAGCTCCTAGGGATGAAAGATAGACTTCTGGATTCACACTTCACTCTTATCTTTTGGAATCCTACCAATTGCTTCATGATTGATGGAAGAACAGAATAATGTTGGGTCAGTTTCAGTCTGCCAGCTCTTCAGAAATCTTGGAATAAGGTGATTTGTCTGTTTTCCTTTTAAATACTTTTACTAAGTGCATTCTTTCTAAGGCCCAGGAGGCATTTTTGTCTCAGTGCTGCAGTGAGCTAGTGTCAGTGTAAGCTTGTAACAGTATTAGCTGGAACACATCTGCATCCCCTTAATTCTCTCAGCTGGCTTCCATTGGGTGAAGCTGGTGCTGAAAGTTCTTTGTTCCTACTCTGGATATGAACTTTTTTTTTCCATTGAAGTCTTGCATAATTTGGAAGTTTGATTTCTACTTCCTGTGTGTTGCTTTTATGGCAGTTACGCATAAGACAGAAAGAACTGGCTTTGGTTGTTGGACCCAAGAGGGAGTTTGTGTTCATGGGAAAATACAGGCAGCTTATGTTTTGAAGTTGTGCTGGAATCAGCAGAACTTGATTGAGGACTTCTTCAGACATTTTCTCCTTCCCCCACAATATTTGAAGTACCTCCTCAGAAGTGTAGGCAGTTAAAAACAGGTCTGGAGAAGAGGGACCTGTGTAAAATGTGAAGATTCAGGAATGTACAGAACCTTTGCGTTCCTTCCTGGTGATATGCCCTTCCTTTGACATGGTGTTTTTTAAAGCAGAAGACTAAAAATGTAACCTAAAGTTTGCTTATATTTAACTTTTTTTAATAATCTTGCAGGGGGGAGCCTAAAACGTGGTATGGAGCCCCAGGGTACGCAGCTGAGCAGCTGGAGGATGTAATGAAGAAACTTGCTCCAGAGCTATTTGAGTCCCAGCCAGATCTCTTGCACCAACTTGTCACCATAATGAACCCGAACACTTTGATGGCCCACGGGGTGCCTGTATGTGTCGGACTCCTGTGCTACTCCCCCAACCCAACCCTCTTTGATTGGAACGCTACTTAAAGCTGATAATTGAAGCCACTTTTGTTACAGAGGTGGTGTGGTGGTTTCCATGTGTGTTGCATCTTCTTATCCATAGTGCCAGTAATGGTGCCACTGTGTGCCACTGCTATAATATGCCAGTGTGAACAGATGGGCAATGGAATTGTTGCCTTTGGAATTGACTGGCAGACTCTTCTCTGGAGATCCATCTTGGATATTTCTATTCTGTGTCTCAGCTAGAAGGTTTAGGCTTTACCTTTGGAACAATGGCAGGAGCTCTTGTATGTCTGTTCAATCAGACACTGTTTTTTTGGCATAGAGTTTCTGTCAAGGGCCCAAACCCCATTCTTCCTTTATTTGTCATCCACATTCTCTTATTTTTCCTGGATAAGTCCTTAGGTATTTAAAAAACATTTTTTCATCAGATTTCATCTTATTCCATACTAGGTTATTCATGGGAATTATGTCCCTTTACAACTTAATTGGCTTTTGATGAGCTGACCTTGGGACTTAAAGGAAAATCTGGAAAAAGTAGCAAAATTTCTGGTGTCTCCTATGGTAGCCTCCAAAATGGAAGGATGCAGGAAGACCTGCTTGCTTTCATGCTGATTGTATAACCCCAACAGTCTTAGATGAACAATAATACAAATGTTAAGGTTCCAAATTTCTCTTCCCCTTCAGCTGCACGTTCAAGAGAGCTGGATCTGTGTTGACCCTAACCCTAAGGTGTGAGGAGTACAAGGCCCAGGCAGCCAACCTAGAACTCTTCAGAGTGGGGTGTGGCTGAGTGGAACCCTTGGCATTTTGGGGTTTTACATGACACTTCGTCAGCTGCCAGATGTAATTCTTGGGCTTGTGGTTTAAAACCCTCGGGAGTCCTCAAAGAAGTTACTGCAAGTTGGAAATCCATGTTCTCCTTGCAGCCACCAGCTGTGTTTGGATGTGAGCTGACACTGGCCTGTCTGTCCCTGCAGGTGTACAGAACCAACCAATGTGCTGGGGAGTTTGTTATCACCTTTCCCAGAGCTTACCACAGCGGCTTCAACCAGGGCTTCAACTTTGCTGAAGCTGTGAACTTCTGCACCGTGGACTGGGTACGTTCCAAACCAGTTTTTCCCTAAGTGAACAGTTCCAAAGCTGTTCCTAGCTGGTGTATAGCTCTGATTTATTGCTGGTGCACAAATCTAGGCCACAGATCAGAAGGAGCCATGTTACTGGCAGCATGGTGTTTGCTGAAATGGTTTGTCATGCACTTAACTGCGAGCTGCCTCTGCTTCTGAAGATTTGGTTTGGAATTATGTATCAGGGCTGAGGGAGACACAGCAGGAGGGAGGCACAATCCAATGCACGCCTGGAGTATGAGATGCACCAGTGCTGCTAGAGTTTGATCATTTTTGTGTCCGCAAATTCCATCTCAAATCAAAAGCTGGAATGAAATTCCTTAGTTTATTGTACTGGGAATTCTCTAAGAGGTGCTTTCTGCAGCTGGAAACCAAATCCAACTTGGATATCTTTTCTGCTTTAGCTTCTGTAATAAAGTTAGATAATACATGTAGCACATTAATAACAGTTAAAGGCATTGATAGTCCTCTTGTGGGGAGAAAAATAGGAATTGCATCTCATGTGAGAGTATCCTCTTAGGTAGCAGAGGTGCTCTAGGTTTTTAGGGAAGAACACCTTAATGAGAAGAGGGCAGGAAGTTCTCAAGTTCAAATGGAAGGTTTACAGAGCAGTGCATCATTACCAGTAAGCTTCACTTAGTTCACTGAACCAGCAGAGATGGGCACACATTACAGTTACTAGGTTAGAGTAATTGAATAAGGTCTTTTTAAAAATAAACACAAATGGAAGACAGTTGCTCCTAAGTTAGAAGTAATTTTACCTTCACAGCAAATGACTCAGACACACAGTGTGTGATCTCACAAAGACTTTTCTAAGGTTCTGATATTTCGGATTACTTCTCTTGTGATTTTTTTTTCCTCAGAAAGGTCTTTGCTATTTGTAAGTGCAGCCCAACTAAAACACTGCTAGATGTACAAAACATTACTTAGAAGAGGGAGATGACTAATATTGCAAGAGAGCTTTCTGCACTTGACTGTGCTCACATGTCAGTTGGTTTGGTTTGGTTTTTCCTCTTGTCTTTCCATGACTTTCACACTGGACCCAACACATAACCTCGTACTCTGAGCTTCCCTGTCTTAAAATAGAGCTGAGTGACCTGCCCAGCTCAGGATGAGCTGTGTGCTGTGCCTGCAGCCAGTTAGGGACATCAGTGCTCCCTGAGCCAGCAGCTTCTCATTCTGCAGTACAGTTCATGTCAGCAGGGAAAAGGCCCAGGGTGCCCTGCACCTGTGTGGAATGGAGCATCCCTCGAGTGGTGGGAACAGGCCAGGTTTATGTACTTGTACTTTTGATGCTTCGTTGGCCTCAGGATCTTCCTGAGCCCACTGTGGTTTAGTGATTTACTAGCCCTTAATTACAACCTCCAAAAGAGAGGGCACCTCCCTCAGCTACACAGCTCACATCCATAGAGTCCCCTGGGAAAGAGCCATAAGCATTCCTGGTGTGCACAACTTGGGATCTTGATTTCTCTAGTTTTACACTCTGAAGTATGAATATTGTTGCTGGAAGGATTTGTCTTGGCCTTTCCTTGGGGCAGTTTTTGGTTAGTAGCATACAGGAGGAGTACCTTGATGTTGTTTCCCAAGTGCACCCCCTGATGCCATGTCTGCCCCGCAGCTGCCCCTGGGCCGGCAGTGCGTGGAGCATTACCGCCTGCTCAACCGCTACTGCGTCTTCTCCCATGATGAGATGATCTGTAAAATGGCTTCCAAAGCAGATGTCCTGGACGTTGTCGTGGCATCTACAGTCCAGAAAGACATGGCTGTTATGATTGAAGAAGAGAAGAGGTTGCGTGAGAAGGTTGATAAACTGGTGAGTTGTAGGAAATAATGGTTTGGGTGGAAAGGGACTTTAAAGGTCATCCTATTCCATCCCCTGCCATGGGCAGGGACACCTTCCACTAGACCAGGTTGTTCCCAGCCCTATCCAACCTGGCCTTGAACACTTGGAGGGATGGAATTCATTATAATGGATGAAGTAACAGTTGAAACAGTGGTGTGATAATATGCTGGTTCTTGTATTGGGGTGTCAGAGGCTTAGAAGTACTTAGTCCCTTCCTAAGTTGTGGATTTCAGAGGACCACCTGGGTAAAGAATCGTCGATCATGCACCTTATTTTAGTACCTGGCCTTTAATGTTGTTCAGAATGTCACTTTAAGGTAATATTTGTACTTCCAGTCATTTGGTCAGAAAAGCTGATTTTTTCATTAACCAAGATTTCTGTCTACCTGGATTGAATATCTTATATCTAAACTTTATTCTTTTGATGTTTTAGCTTGGAATAGCCTCCTCTTTGTAACAGTCACTTCTTCATTAGGCTTTGATGTGACACTCTTGCAGGGAGTGACTGACTTGGAGAGGGTGACCTTTGAGCTGTTCCCTGATGACGAGCGACAGTGCCTGAAGTGTAAAACTACCTGCTTCATGTCAGCAGTTTATTGTCCCTGCAAACCTGGTTTGTTGGTGTGCTTGTACCACGTTGAGGACCTCTGCTCCTGTCCCACCAGCAAATACAAACTGAGGTAAGCTTGGAGTAGTAACTAACCACAATCTGGAGATAGTATTGCCTGTGTAGATACTGTGATTTGGTAATCTCTGCTGCTAGTGGGGCTGGTCTCTGTTTCTGTTTCAGTCCTTTGCAAATCCAGTGCCTCCACAACAATGGGACTGTTTTGTGCTCACACACAAAGCCTCTTCAGCATTCAGCTTTTCTTGCTTTATAATGGCAAAAATTGCTGGCTAACTTAGTTTGCATTTTTATTTATAGCAACCAGGTCATTCTCCCTTAGATCCAGTCCTTGCCAAGGAGTATTGTTTTGCTTTTTGGAGCTTTTCTTCCTCTTGTTAACTTTCCTGTACTGTTTAGTACATCTTTTGTCATACATGAATATAGCTTGCTCTAAGACAGTGTCCAAATGCCTTAATTGTCCCATAGAAATTGCTTTTTGAAGCAATTACAACATTGAAATTATCTCAAAAGGAACATGGTGTGGTTGTAAGGTCTTAATTGTGTAACCCTGAGTGACAGAAGCTTATTTCTCTGTTGTACGGATGAACACGTCTTAGAATTACCAAATGGTTTGGTCTGGAAGGGACCTTAAAGCTCATCTCATTCCATCCATGCCATGGGCAGGGACACCTTCCAGCAGTCCAGGTTGCTCCAAGTCCCATCCAACCTGGATCCTTATCTTGGTACCTCTCCTTCCACCCTCCTGCTGCCCAGAGTGTTGCTGCAGGTTTGAGTAGTGTGCTGCCCGCAGGTACCGCTACACCCTGGAGGAGCTGTACCCGATGATGAACGCGCTCAAGATGCGCGCCGAGTCCTACAACGAGTGGGCTTCCAACGTCAACGAGGCCCTGGAGGCAAAGATCAACAACAAAAAAAGTGAGGATTTTACCTACTGCCTGTAGCACATCATTTAAAAGGACTATTTTTTCAGTTTTTAGTTTCTGAAGTGCAGTAACTTTTTTCTTATGTGACAATCAAAAGAAATAATTTATCATTTCATGTTTTAAAGTAAATATTTTAGCTGTTACAGTCGTAGAAATGATGCTAAGCTGTCTCTGTGTGACAAGACTGTAAATCCCTTTGACACAAAGTGTAACTGAAGTAGAAATTGAAATACATTTAATGTGTTAAGCCTTACCATGGAAAATCCATCACAAAGGGAGACTTCTTAACTTAATGTCTTTCCCAATAGGTCTCATCAGCTTTAAGGCTTTGATAGAAGAATCAGAAATGAAAAAGTTCCCAGACAATGACCTGCTGCGACACCTCCGGCTGGTGACGCAGGATGCAGACAAATGTGCCTCAGTGGCCCAACAGCTGTTAAATGGCAAGAGACAGACCAGGTAAGTGCCACTTCATGTCTGCAGCAAAAGTGGTGCACCGGAGATGGATGTCAGTGGCCAGTGGTGGATGCTAGTGCTCTGCAAGACTTAAAAATTAAAAGAATCTTTGTCTCCTCAGCAGAGCCATCTTTGACAGAGAGATTCAGCTTTACTATATGTAATAAGTTAAACATCCTGAGTTTTCAAATATCATCTTCCTCTGTTCTTTACATTTAGTCTGTAAATTCATTTTGATGTTCCCTGAAAAGAAAAAATAGTGTGATATGTCCAGACAAAGTAACACTCAGCAAGATACAGTCCCCTTGTCTTTGTGCTGTGGGCACTGTAAATATGTCCATAGTGCAGCTGTTGTTGTATTCATTACCCTCTGTGTTGTGGAAAAACAAAGTGCCTTAACTCCCTGAGCTGCTGCTGGTGGGAACGTTGTACGAGTGCTCTGAAAAAACACCTGCTCTTTACACTGAATCTTTTAGACAGGTTTCTTTTTCAAGGGATTTGAAGTAAGGCAGTGTTCTTTGTGAACTGCCTACCTGATCCTGCTGGCACTCCATGTCTGAAATTAGCTGAAAAAAGCCGGAACAGAAGGCTAAGGCCAGTTCTTCTCATTGCACAGGTCTAGTTGTGCCTGTATTGATTTAAGAGCCTTTCTTTCAGGATTCACAAATTACCATCTTCTGTTGTGTCATTCTTCACCCACAGATCCCAGACTGGTGGGGGTCTTAAAGAGACCTCAAAGCTCATCCCGTTCCCACCCCCTGCCATAGGCAGGGACACCTTTCACTATCCCGAGCTGATCCAAGCCCTGTCTAAATGGCCTTGGCCACTTCTGGGGATGGGGCAGCTGCAGCTTCTCTGGGCAGCTTGTGCCAGGGCCTCCCCACCCTCACAGGGAGCAATTCCTTCCCAATATCCCATCTAACCCTGCCCTCCTTCAGCTTAAAGCCATTGGTCAGGGCACCCAGACTCACCATGGGCACCCTGAGCCTCGCAGGATGGTGGTTTCTAAGAAAATGTTGGGTTTATATATGTAGAGAACAGTATGGGTCATGTCCACCAATCTTAAGTGTGAGGTACTTGAGAAAAAATTGATTGTCATTTGTCCCATTTGGAGAATTTTCACACATTTCTGCTGCTTTGAACAACGTGGTGTTTATTGGAGCAGTTGCCTTTTGTGCTGGTAGAAGTGCACATGTGGTTCCTACATGTCACCTGCCTCAGCAGGGGTCATGGAGCTCATCAGTCCTGTGCTCTTGCAGTACGTTGAACACTGGCTTGGAAGGACTTTGGGGGTAGAATGTTTTGCTGTCACATCTAGACATGATTCTTGTCTTCCTTCCTGGTGTTCCCTCTGTAAGCCTTTGTAGTAGGAACTTTATAAGAATTCACTTTTGCTGTCTTGTACACACAGGAGGATGAAGCCTCTGTCACAGCAACATAAAAATACTGCAACAGGGAATGAGAAATTCAGCACTCCCACAGGCATGACTTTTGCCAGATAGGAAACTTCCAACCTAGAGATTTTAGGCACCATCATCAAAGGACTTGTCTCTGATCTCTTCCTTCATCTGGTATCCCCAGTCTGTGTTCTCCCATCCCTGGTGCTTGTTCAGGTCTCCCAGTGCTGAACTGGGAGCAGCAGCCATGCCCTTCCCAGCTTCTCTATGCCAGATGGGTCCTTCCTGCACTGAATGTGTCCCTAACTTTGTTTGGCCTGGGAAGAGCTGGGAGCAATTTTTATCTTCATCTCCTTGACTAGGTCTTTTCTTTTGTCACCATGAGAGGCTCTCAGCCTTCCTCACAGCTGGGCCTGCCAGCTCCTGCAGCATCCCAGACTGTGACAAGTAATTGACCCTGTGTGCTGCTGTACAAGGCAAGTGCTTGCATTGAGATTCTTATTTGCTCTGGAAAAAAGGTTTTAGTCCTTCTCTCACAATTGCTTGGATCTTTTTTGGCGTGCTTCTGGGAAAAGTCCAGTTTCATGTCTTCGTAATTTTTAGGAGTTTTAAAACCCGTGTTATTTGATTATTTTTTTCCTTACAAGGTTGAAGTGGGGAGTGCTCACAACTTTTGAAGGAAGATACAAAGAAGATAATTATCTGCTTAAAATCTTAATACATGTTACATCACATGCAGATTCATATGCCTGAAGCTCACATCTGCAGAATGCTTGACAACCTCCATCACACCCAGTGCCAGGTGTTGGTTAGGAAGGATTGTGGATTCTGTCTCAAATATGGTTTGTGCTTTTGGCAAACTTTCTATTGTGGACTGAGCATTTTGGTCTGATCCAAAGTTTGGAAGAGTCATGCAGGAGACTTGTCTCCTATAGGAAGGTTGTCCCTGTCAGTCACAGCAGTCAGTGACACTGGGGGATCTTCTCAAGTACAGTAAACAGCAGTTCATGGGGAGCAGACCAGGACAGAAGGTAATATATCATAGTAAATCCTGTGACTCCTGCTCACCAGCTCCTCTGCAGTACCTGAAGAGATGCAAATGGGCTGTGCATCCTTGTTTCCTCTGGTTCTCTTGGTGCTGGGGGATTAAACACCCACAGATGCTGGCTTGGAGATACTCTGTGAACATCTGAATGAGTCCAGAGCACAGTGTCCTTGTTCTCTTGGCGCTGGAAGGCAACAGTGTTCCTGCTGTGCTGCCATGTTTTTCCTGTCTATCCCCTTCCTTCTCTGGGTCTCCTGAAACCTGTTCTGTTCCTTAGAGTCTCTGAGAATTTGTGCTTGGAGACCTTTGTGATTAATAACTCTGGATGGACATGGGTTTGGCTTCTGTTGATGGTTTTTCTTAGGCTCATGTAATTTCTCTTTTTCAAAAACATCTTGTGACAGGTTTGCCATTTTGATATGTATATGTATATAAATATTTATGTATTTAAAAACTTGTGCTTTTTCTTGGAAGAGACTGTGGAGCTTACTCAAAATCCAGTAGAACAAAACAGCCTGTAAAGAAACCTGTGTTGTACCTGAGGCTTTGAATTCATTTTATTGTTCAGCTGACTGTGGGGTTTGGAACTCTCAATGGGATCCTGTGTATCCCTTAAAAATACCTATTTTTAACGCAGATGGTAAATTAAAATTTATTTTATAGTTTTCACATTCCAGTCATGCTGGCATATCCTGCTGGGCTGTTCTCCTCTTTTGTATAAATAACACACTGTGGATTCAATTTGAGCCAGCATTGTAAGGGATCTCTTTCCTTTTCTGTTCAGGGTTCTCAGACCTCATTAATACTGGCTTGAGTTTAGAGAGGCTTTTAATATTGGGCAATTTGTTAACACTTATAAGCCACTCATTTGCTACAAAGCTTTTAGATAAAAATAAAAACGCTGATTTTACTGTAGAGAGGATTTTTCAGAAGTGCCTACACAACCTGTCAATGTAAAACCCATTCAGAATTGGGATTTGTTCTCTTTTGGTGTGGGCATGGGCAGAGCTGACTACAATAGCTTCTGCAACATAATTGAATAGTTTACCCACAGTTGCTTTGTGTTCTGGAAAAAAAAGCTTAATTTTATTCCATAATAACCAGTGCCCTTCCAAGGCTGAGTAGTTGTTCCAGAATCCTATTTGAGTGTTTCAACAATAGCTCATTCTGCAGTAGCAGACTGAGGTTTCCCATGTGTGAGCCCTGGGCTGCTTGCATGTTGTGAATATTCTTCTATTCCTGAAGAAGGCCTGGCTGACATGAAATCATAAGCAGATTTCAGGGAATCAATAACTCACAGAATGTTTGTGTGGGAAGGGACCTTAAAGCTCATCTTCTTCCACTTCCTGCAGAAACACCTTCCACTACACCAGGTTGCTCCAAGCCCTGTTCAACCTGGCCTCAAAGTTCAGTGGTTTGATGTTTATTTTCTTCAGTGATAAGCAGGAGAGCTGCATGGTGTTGTTGCAGGTACCGCTCCGGGGGAGGGAAGTGTCAGAACCAGCTGACGGTGAACGAGCTGCGGCTGTTCGTGAGGCAGCTCTATGCCCTGCCTTGTGTCCTCAGCCAGACACCACTGCTGAAGGTAACCTGGGGAAGCCTTGGGAAGGGAACAGGAGCATTTACAGAGCCATGGGTTTGCACTGCATTAATCTCCTATCTCACTATTTGCTCCAAGAATTAATACCTGGGCACTGGCAGGCTGGGGTGACTTGTGCACATGGGATGCTGAGGAAAGGAGCTCTGACCGGCTGCTGTTCATGGTCAGCAGAGTTTTATACTGCACAGGCAAATCAAACTATTCATGTTGTATGAAGGATTGTAAAAGAAGGAGCAGGATAACCTGGGTAACTACAGGTTAAAAGTTTGGGGTCAGGTAACTGGTCTGCTCTTACAAGTAAAGCCAGGTTAATCTGAGAACATTCAAATTCCCCAGTGTTCTGAGGGACAGCTCTGTCATTCTTACCACTTTCCTTCTTTGTTAATTCAGAATAAATTTTCTCAGTCTTGTAATTAGATCCCTCTTTGTGCTCTCCACCCACATTCCAGGAAACCCCACAGATAACTCCAGCCAAACTCACCCCAGGTTGGCCAAATCCTCTTTGTAGCAGAGAACCTGCTGTGGGCTGGAGTCTGATCACTTTGAATCCCACAACCACTAGCTGTGCTGGTTCTGTGCTCCCCAGATGATGATCCCTCAGGCAAACTGAAAGTAATTCAAAATCTTGTTTCAGAATTTGCCAAAATGTTCCATATCACACTGAGAGGCAATTAAAAAAAAAAATCTGTGCAGCTGCAATTGCTGTCTTAAAGGAGAAGGGCTTTGCATATTTGTGACACTTGAAACCAGGAGATGCCGTGTCCAGCTCTTGAACTGTCCCTCAAGTATGTACCCAACACTGAGACACCAGATGGTGCCATGTAAATGAACAGGAATAAACGAGTTCTACTCAGCTTTGACTGCTGCTTTGGAAGCTTTATCTGCCCTGCAGAGTGTGGATCAGATTCTATGCAGTCTATTTACAGTTATTTGTTTATAGCACTGAAGCTGTGAAGTTTTCTTGCTGGTTGAAAAGCAGAAATTTGGAAATGCCAGACATGCAAATAGTTCCTCTCCATCTGGCATTCCTGAACAGGGGAATAACAAACACATATGGTCAGAGTGTTCCTTTGTATCATCCTCAACAAGTCTCAATTATATGTCATTGTGCAAATTAGGCTGTTAATGTAAATGACCAACATTACTGGAGATGAGTTCACAATTCAGTCTATCTCCAAAAAATGTTTTATTCCATGCTGGGGGAGGTTGCCCACCCTGGGAAACAGCCTCACTGGCAAAATGCCAAGCTGTGAGGGAAGAACTTACTGCGGGAACAGCATTTCAGGCAGTACTAGGAGTACTGGGCAGATTGCTCCATACAGAATAATCCCAGCCTTCACTGTGGGATTGCTCTGGATGACTGTCCTTTATCCTGGGGAAAGTGCAAACAGCCCCAGAAATACCTTTTGGGGTGATGAGCTGCTGAGTGCATGGAGAGAGAGAAGGTGTTGCTCTGCATGAGAGAATAAAATGCCTGTGGCTCACTGGGACTATGGGATGCAGCTCAAAAGCCTTAGCAGTGCAGCAGAAATGAACCTCAGAACTTCTGTGCCCTTCCCAGTGTTTTGCAAAGCCTTCATAATCCTCACCTTGCTGTGCCTCAGCTGCCTGAACCATTCCAAAACAAAGCCAGACAGCAACACGCATGGAATGCTCAGTTTCCCTTTACATCCTTTTTTTCTTTTGAGCCCATTTTCTGACACCCCTGTGACTGGGATTGTTGGATTGCCTTGTTCTGGGATACCCAAGCTTGTGGCCATGTTACATATGAGGAGGTGCTGGCAGCACTGTGTGTTGAAGACACTATTCTAGTGTTTCAGCCCTTGGGATAATTAGCCATGTGCACTGTGTGCATTGCAGTGGGGGGGTGGGTTTGCCAGGAGCCTGTGCTCCTGTTGTTAACCCTGTGCTTCCATGGTTAACTTTGCTGCATCCATGGTTAAGTGACTTGGCAGAGGACTTTCATCTGACTTATTGTTGCATTTGTGTATTTCAGGATCTCCTTGACCGTGTGGAAGCTTTCCAACAGCAAAGCCAAAAGCTCCTTTCTGAAGAGATGCCCCGTGCTGCAGAGTTGCAGGAGCTGTTGGATGTCAGCTTTGACTTTGACGTGGACCTGCCCCAGCTGGCGGAGCTGCGGACGCGCCTGGAGCAGGCGCGCTGGCTGGAGGACGTGCAGCTGGCCTGCTCAGAGCAGAGCTCCCTCACTCTGGATGACATGAGACGCCTCATAGACTCCGGGGTGGGGCTTGCACCCTACCCAGCAGTTGAGAAGGCGATGGCCAAGCTGCAGGAGCTCCTCACCGTGTCCGAGCACTGGGATGACAAAGCGAGGAACCTGATAAAGGCCAGGTAGAACTAAATCTCAGTGTTGCATTTTGTAGTTCCAGGAGTTGTTTCAGGTGGAAGTGCCCTGACTCCTGGAGGGGCTCCCTTTTGTTCATCCAGTTCCCAGCATAAAGGCAAACCTTGTTCCAGTCAGAAGGCACAGGGCTGGAGGAGGGATATGAGGGATGGAGCAGTTTCAGGTGTCGGGGTTGCCTTGCAGTGTTTGTGTTGCTCAGCCATCTAGCATAAATTTTCCTTGTGCCACAGGAAAGGGGTTTAAGATCCCTCTTGTTTCTTTTCCACCTTCCCCCCTCCCCAGTTTCAGGCTGGAGGACATGTGTTCAGATCAAGCTCAGATAGGTACCACCAGCATGTAAAACTTCATAGTCCATAGAGGTCCATGTAGGACTATTTCTAACTAACAAGTAGGAGATTTTTCCAGATAAATTGATGCAGGGAAGAAGGAAATAAGCCAAATACATCCTTACTAAGAAAAATTTTCTTGTGGTTTTTACCTTCTGATTTATAAAGTAAAACAGGGGAGACCACAGTGTACTTAAAAATTAGGAACGTGGCACAAACTTATGTGCCAGGTTTCTTCCCTCAGGATTCTTTATTTTTTTAATTTTGTCATACTTGAAGTGTTGGAATGTTTCTTACCCACTACTAATCACAGTGTTTTATGACAACTTCATATAGCACATTACTGACTGAGCTTGGGTTTAACATTTGATAGGGAGCTGTGTTGTGTTTGTACCTCTCTAAAACCTCAGAATCAAACTGGGAAATACAGAAAAGCCCATTTCAGGATTTTTACCTTCCAATGCAGAATCTCTCAGCTGGTACTGGTCTTGGGTTTGGTGGGTGTTTGTCATCCAAAGGTTAATAAAAGGTACATCTTATTTAGGTCCAAATGTGAGAGTATTTCTAGTAGGAGTCTGGAGTAAGCAAACAGACATTTCTAAACCTCCCCTGCTCCTGACGCCCCAGCTCTGCTGGGTGCAGCCAGTACTGAACATAACATCATCAGTTGGTGTGGCCCTCTGATTTTAATAACCCAGGTGAGTGGAAGAGCCTCCCCTGTAAGCAGCATCTCATGTCTGGACTGCTGTGTTCCCCCAGGCCCCGGCAGTCCCTGAGCAGCCTGGCAGCAGCAGTGAAGGAACTGGTGGAGATCCCAGCCTACCTCCCAAATGGAGCAGCACTGAAGGATGCCGTGCAGAAGGCCAAGGACTGGCTGCAGGAGGTGGAGGCTCTGCAGGTATGTAAGCCTGGCTGCTGGGTAGGGACAGTGACCCTGCTCATGTCACCAGAGCCAGCCCACACCCTGTGCATGCCCCAGGGCTCTGGTGTTGCTCTGATTCAGAGCACCCAGTCTGGGACATTGGTTACCTCACCCAGGGAGCAGCTACACTCACTGCCCTGACTCTTGCTTCTGTTTCTGATCTCTATTCCTTCACCTTTTGCAACTAACTGCCTGCAATAAAATCTGTAAAACAGCTATTAGCAAAAATCTGAAGTTAAAAGTTACTGCATTATGGAACTTCACCTTAAGGTCACTTTTTCTGAGTTGCTCAGTAACAACTCCCTGTTAATCACATTTTTGTGTACTACACTGAGGTACAGAGTGGTGATACAGTAGTTCCTGGCTCAGCCTTGCAAGTACTCAAGCCAGGGGTCAGTGGGACTGTCCAGATCAGACCAGGGTGGCACTGGGATAGCCCTGATTTCAGTTTTGTATGAATTGCCAAATATTTTCATTCGTCCTCATTTTTTTCTATAAAGTGAGCTCTAATATCACTTAGGGGTATTTTCAGGTGCCTCTGGCCTAATTTGGGTTTTTAATAAAAACTTATTTTGAGCTCTTATTTTAAAAGCTTATTTTCCTGGATTTAAATATTTCGAAGGAATAAAATCCATGTAATACTAACTTTCATTTGGGGGCTGTCTTGAAAGAACTCGAGTGATTTTTTTTTTTTCTTGGCATTTGCTAGTTTCTTGGTCTGGACTCTGAAATTCTGCCTCCTGAATATGGAAAACTAGTTCTGAGTGTGCCAAGAATTCTGCTTTGGGTCTGTGAAGGTTTTGTTAAGTGATTGCAGTCACTGTAACTTGCAGGAAGTTCTTGGCATGAGGACTTTGAAGTTGCTAGAAGTGTTGGGGTTGTTTTGGTGAACAGTTCTCCAGTTCTACATCAACTGCCTGTTCTAGAAGTTACCTCTGGAATTACCTCTTTTGCTGCTCTACCTCTGAGTGTGTGGTACCTGCATTGCCTGAGATGTGGGGTGCCAAGGGGATGGCTGGAGCTTCCTCCCAAGTGGCACACAGACTGCTGGAGGTGGTTCTCACTCTTGGCCTGGCACAGCCTGGGCTAAACTTGTCTTCCGGTGCTGGAGCTCCCTACAGTACCTGAAAGGAGGCTGGAGCCAGGGGAATCAATAGTTTTCTCCCAGGGAACAAGGGATAGGAAGAGAGGAAACTGCCTCAAGTTGCACCTGGGGAGGTTCAGGTTGGATGTTGGGGAAAATTTTTTCACTGAAAGGAGTGGTCAGGCCCTGGCACAGCCTGCCCAGGGTAGAGTCACCATCCCTGGAGGGATTTAAAAGGTATGTGGATGCGACACTTGGGGACAAGTGGTGGCTTTGGCAGTGCTGGGTTAATTGCAGAAATTGGTCTTGGAGATTTTTTTTCAATGTTAATAACTGTATTATTTTATTATTTCAGAATTATTTTGATTTTCTGCTGTGAATGCAATGTGAGACTGGGAGGCTGCTTGTATTGTTGGCAGTCTCTGGTTTTGTTCTATTTTCTTTTTAAAGGGTTATTTGGCAAGTGTATTCTTGCCTCCCAGCCCCCAAATGTGTTGTTAGTTTTGTCTGATAGTCAATGACTAAGTGCATGAGCAGCACAAATGTTGGACTGATAATGCAGGTCACTGAGCTGTCTGAGCATTACATTCATTTTTACAAGCTCTGCCTTGAATTCCTTGAGTGACTGCTGTGACTTGGGCAGTGCTGTGTCTTGGGTACATGCAGCATCTCCTCATTTCCAACCCGGCAGGCTGGGGGCCGTGTGCCCGTGCTGGACACGCTGGCAGAGCTCGTCACGAGAGGTCGGTCCATCCCAGTGCACCTGGATTACCTGCCCAGGCTGGAGGCCCTGGTGGCCGAAGTGCAGGTGTGGAAGGAGTGCGCGGCAAACACGTTCCTGTGCGAGAACTCTCCGTATTCCCTTCTGGAGGTGAGGCGTGCGTTGGGGATCAGCCTGCTCAGTCATGCACAGGCACAGAGACTCAGTGTGCACCCAGGAAGGAGCAGTAAATATTAAGTATATTTGCAGAATTGCTTTAGGATTACATTAACTATTTTAATAACAACTTTTGTTAGTGGCCTATACTTCTAATAATAGTTTTAAACTTCCAGATGCTTGAAGTCTAGCTATGTTTTCTCTATTCTTCTTAATCAGTGGTTAACAAGAGCAGACAGTGCCGGTGTCTAACATTTTTCATATGAATATGGGAATACTGACAAATCTGTAGTACTGGATTAACTCCAGTGCATCAGCTGCAAGTAAGCAGGTTCCTACCTGCTCCATCCTCCTCAGGCTCAGGTATGCCAGGGCAAGGCTGGGGCTGTGTTTGCTGCCCCTCAGGAGCTGTGGCTGTGGCACCTCTGCAGTCCTTGAGCAATGTATACTCTGCCTGGCACTGAGGCCCTCTTAGCCCCATCCTGTCGGGACAGATGGGAATGTAGGGCAGCCCCTGGAATCTCTGCTCTTTCCCAGGGTTTGCAGTTTCAGTCCTATGGAGGATGTTCAGCATAGCAGCTGTCTCTCGCTCTCTCTCCCAGCAGTCAGGGTGAAACACAAGGGTTGTTTGGCTCTGGGCCAAACTGAAGTTCGACTTTCCAGCTCTCCCTACCTTCCAGATAAGCTCATCCTAATCCCTCAGATCTTTGATGGAATAACTGCAGGAACCCTAGTTCTCACCAGTGGCTGCATCCAGGCGGGAAGGTGTGTTAGGGACAGTGCAGGTGTAATACTGCTGCATGTGGGACACTGCTGTTCTGTCCCTCAGGTGTTGTGTCCCTGGTGTGACATCGGGATGCTCAGTCTGAAGAGGAAGCAGAAGAAGCTGAAGGAGCCAGTGCCAAGTGGCAAGAAGAAAAGCACTAAGCTGGAGACGCTGAGCGACCTGGAGCGGGCACTCTCTGAAAGCAAGGACACTGCATCCGCGGTATGTGGTCAGATCTTTCCTAAATGGAATTTCTTCTGAGTTCATTGAATCCTTGTTTCTGTTTGCCTCCTGTGCAGGAGTGTGGCTTCCGTCCTGTTCTTACTATGGTGCTCTGCAGGAGTTCTGGGACTGCACTTTTTTGTGTTTGCTTCAGACTTCCCAAAATTGCGTTTACTGGAAACAACATGTGTTGCTTTGTGCATTAAGCAGCCTCACAGTTTGCTAGGTAGTGCCTGTAGCTGAGCAAAGCACAAGAAAACAAAAAATGGAGACCTGTTTTCCCCTACCATACCTAAACCTTATTAAAAATGGGATAGGGTTTGCCCAAGTCTGATCCTTCCAAAGAACACAATAATCCAGCACCATTTATAATTGAAACAAACACTCTAAATAATTAAAGAAAACTTCATGCGTTATGGAGTCACTGAAACACTGCTCTGGGTGGACCAGACTCAGTTGCTGGTGGGGAAGGCTTCATTCCAGCAGACCTAGTGCAGAGCCTCCACCTGAGCCAGGTAATGATGTCCTGTGGCTAATGAGATGCAGGAGGGGCTCACTGGGTGGAGCTTGAATGTAATTTAATGTGGGACATTTAAGTTTTAACCTATGGCAACTACTTGAAACTTGTACTTTCAGTGCTTTGGTATTGGCCTCTCTTGTCTGAACCCCGGAGCTGGAGCAGTGTCCCTGTCGTGTCCCTGTCGTGGTGCTGTGGGGACAGGCTGGGCCCTAGGTCACACTCAGCCCTCTGTGACTCCAGTGCCCCTGGCTAAGGACACCCAGGGCACTCCCAGGGGCTGCACCCAGGAAAGGGAAGTCATTCAGTGTGGCAGGGTTTGCTTCTGACACATGAGGGGAACCAGAACCTTCCCACACTCCCAATCTGCTCAGCACCTGTGTTCACATCAGAATGTGCTGTGCCCCGGTCCCATGTCTGCCCAGGATGGACACAGCTGTCTAATTTTTCCAGAGCTGATTTTGGTCCAGGAATTATGCTCAAAAGCTATGGTGTAAGAAATAACCACTTTGAATATATTTATAAAGCCTCCTCGGAGTGTTTATATACATTATAAAATGCATAGAATTAATTAGTTGCAGCTGGTTTGCACAGCCTTTATGGAACTGAAATATACTGCTGTCTTTATAGCAGCTAGTGCTAAACATTCCTGAAAAAAGGATCATGAGCATCTGCAGAGAGGGTAAACTGTATATCCAGGGTACACCTGAACTTTGCTTGCTGTTCACAATCTCCAGAGCAAGTTCATAGGTCAGGGCATGGCCCTAAGCACTGGGCAGCATGTGCAAAGTGAGGGTCAGAGATACTTTTGCATATGTGAAAACTGCCCGGAAAGCTTTTCTGAGTATCCAGAGTCAGACTGGTGAGAGACACATTCCGAGAGCAGCATCTGCAATCCAAACTTGCACTTCTTCAGGGTTTGAGCTGCTTGAAGGCAGATTGTGTTTTTGTAGTACAAACCACAAAAGCTTGGAAAAGAGAAGGGGTTAGGAGCTATTTTTTTACAAAGGGTTAAGCTTTTTCTGTCAGGGCCTCACAAGAAAATGGAAGGGAATTAAAGTCACACCACTGCACATCCCCAGTGCTGTCCCTCCAATCCCATTTGCTGCCCCACTGCACATCCCCATCCTTGCTTTATTCAATGTTTAAAGCCCAGGAGACTGGTGTGTCTGTGGGGTGATGGAGCAGAGGGCACCCCGTTTGTAGCAAGCAATGTTCCCTTGGAGATGCCATCCTTTGACTCCCTTTCAGATGGCCACGCTGGGGGAAGCCCGGCTGAGGGAGATGGAGGCGCTGCGTGCCCTGCGAGCAGCAAACGAGGTGAAGGTGCTGTCGAGCGAGGAGGACGCCGAGCTCAAGGTGTGTCTGTGCCAGAAGGAGCCGGCTGCTCCCATGATCCAGTGTGAGCTCTGCAGGGGCTTCTTCCACACCGGCTGTGTGCCGGCGCCCAGCGCCGCGCCGGGGCTGCGCGTGTGGCTGTGCCCGCACTGCCACCGCTCCGAGAAGCCGCCTCTGGAGAAGATCCTGCCGCTGCTGGCGTCCCTGCAGCGCATCCGCGTCCGGCTGCCCGAGGGGGACGCCCTGCGCTACATGATCGAGAGAACTGTGAACTGGCAGCACAGAGCACAACAAATGTTGTATTCAGGGAATCTAAAACGCATCCAGGACAAAGTTGGCTCAGGATTACTGTACAGCAGGTGGCAAGCCTCGGCAGGCCAGCTGCCAGAGACAAACAAGGTGAGGCTGGGCCGGGCCTAGGCTTCCTAGCACTGGGACCGCGGGGTTGCTGCGGACAGGGGCTGACACTGCTCTGGGTTTGGGTCTGCTGTAGCTTCCTACAAATCCCAACAAGACAAAGGGTTAGTTCCGGCTTCACAGCTGTCAGGAGCTGGGTCCTGCTGTGCCCCTCAGCCAAGATGTGTGTGTGCCACAGCAGCAGCTTCACGTTTCCTTCTGCTGGAGTCCAGGAACAATTCCTCCCAACGAGCCTGTTTTCCCCTCTCCTCTTCCAGCTCCTGTGTTCTACTGTGACACCACTAATGACAAAGCTGCTGAGTTATTGTTTCTGGAGTGCTTTACTATTCAGTTGGTCTTTATATTCTGCTCCTAGAAGTATTCCAATAAGTGTTGAGAATTACTGACAGAGGCACAAACTGTCCTGTGCATTACCAGCTTGCCTCTCAGACAAGGTTGTTTTCAACCAAGTGTTTTCATCCTTTGCTGCCTCTCCTCACTTCTGCTAGACCTCCCTAGGTTAATATTCTGCTCATATTTGCTGGGTTTAGCCACAGCAGCTGTTTCAGGTGGGGTAGTGAGGGAGTTTGTCTTTTTTCAGTGAAGACCTTTCAGCAAAAGATAGAAGACATAAAGAAGGAAAGGAAGTAAAGAATTTTCCCTAGATAACAAATGCAGAAGAATATCAGAAATCAAAGTTCTGTGCTGCATAAAAAACACGAAACACCCCAAAATGGAATGTACTCGGTTGCTTTTACATTTTGAGACACCTTAGTTTTGCTAGTCCAGTCCAGCTATAGCTAGGCAGTGTTCCTGTTTTCACATTCACTTACGTTAAAACATAAACCATGCCACACATGCCTGACAGGGTGTTGCAGCTGCTTCTCATTCACCCAGCTCATGTCATTGGCTCGTGCCAATGGCTCGTGGACCAAATTTTTCAAACAGGCAAGTCAAGATATAGAAATTAAAATATCTTTAGGTATTAAAGAGATTTTTTCTGGTCATTCAGGTCTGAAAGTATCATTTTGCTAGGTCAGCTAGTGTAATGAAAAGAACTGGCCAAGGTTTTGGAAACAGAAGTTGATGTTTCAGCCAGAAATTGAAACAGTGAGTGTCATGGTTTGAGGCTTACCCGGAAATGGTCAGATTTATAGGCGGCTCAGTGAGATCCCAAGTGAAGAAATTCAGGAGGAAGAAAGAGGAGCTTTTTTTTTTCCCTTTTAGTTACTGTTAATAAACTGTCTTTCTCTTGAAGTTTTGAGCCTGCTTTGCTTTTCTCCTAGTTGATCCTATTTTACAGCAGGAGAGTGCTCTGGTGATTAACCAGCACGAGAAAACCCACCACATTTAGTGGTGCATTTGGCCAGGAAAAATTCAAATTGATTGAAATTGGGGAAATTCAGAATTGGCGAACTAAACCACGACACGAATTGGTGTTTCCGCCCGGTTTCGAACTGAAACCGGCACAGTGAGTTTCGTTTTATTTGCGTGATGGTATTAGCTCAGTGTGGAACTGTGAGTTTCCTCCCACCCAGAGCAGTAAAACCATTTTTGAGGGGTCTGGACCTTTAAGTCAGTAAACTTTCCAAATCAGGGTGTTTCTGGCTGAGCTCGTCCGAGTCCTTGTGACTACATTTCCCAAGTCAGACGTCCCTGGGAAGCTCAGTGGAAGAGCCTCTGACCAGGTCCCTCTGCCTGGGTCCCTCAGTGTGCCTGAGCCAGGGACACTTCTGGGACAGGCCCCCAGCACACCTCGGGACAGGTGTGAGCTGAAACTTCAGTGTCCATGGATTTGAGGTGGTTTTCTGGTGAATCCAGTGTCTCACCATGGCTGTCCTGTCCTGTCCCAGTTCTGTTTTGCCTGTCATCTGGGCTAATTCAGCATTCACTTCCACACAAGAAGCTCTTCAGTAACCACTGGAGTTGGGCTGCTTTGACACTGGCCAAAGTGAGGTATGTGGGTGAGTTTGAAAAATTCCCTTGGGAGCAGCAGTGGTAATTGAGGAGAGCCATATTCTGCAAGGGGCCCACACACTTGGGTTAGTGAGGCAGAGGGTGTTGTGGAAGGTTCCTGGTGAGATGCCCCTGGCAGTGTCAGGAGCTGCAGGGTTTGCTGTTGGCGTGTTCCTGGCAGGGCAGGGCTGCAGTCTTTTGGACCAGATACAAGATTTCAGTAGCTGTAAGAGAAACAAGTGTTGATCTTATCAGTTGTTCCACATTTCAAACTCCACGTTTAGTGAAACTATCCGTATTTTATCTTCTAGGTGTCACAGACAATTGGAGCAATGTCATTCTCCATGCCTCATGACTGGGATAACAGAACCATGTATTTGCATTCTCCATTCTCTACAGGACAGCACTGCATCCCACTTCGTGGTTTGTAATCTTCACTTCGGTTTGGGGGGTTTCCCCTTGCTTCTTCCCTTTTTTCTCCCGTGTTTGGTGGGGTGGGGAGGGTGTCGTGGTCACCAGAAATGGCTGAGCAGGCCTGTGATTGCATAGCACTGGTGGTTGTTTCTCCATCTCCTCAGCAGCTTCCAAGCTCAGTGTCCAGCTTTGGCAGAGGGGTGCATTGCTCAAGGATAGGAATTTCCCATGTGTAATGAAAAGGTGTGGCACAGTGGGATGAGGAATCAGGAGAGCTGGCCCCTTCCCACAAGAACAGCTCCCCCAGGCTGTGCACCAGCCAAGCTGCAGAAGGGGGAAGGAAACGAGGGGCCACTGGAAGTGTAGGAGGTGGATGGGAATAGTAGGGATGTGGTGCTGAAAGCCATGGGATATTTAATGCACAGGACATGAGTCCATGTGAGCTTTGCTGCAGCACAACTGTCCAGCTGTCAGAGACTGGAGCTGCCCCAGCCCCCGTAGGGCTGCTCTGCTGGGGTCACTCAGCACAGGCTCTGGACCATCTTCACCTCAGACTCAGTGGGTTGGACTAACAGACAAGCTGTGAATTGCATCATTTTATGCCTGTGACAGAAATTATTTATCATTTCTTCCCTCCTCATGCATAATGCTCCAGGGACACAAGTCTAGACTTACCTTCATGTCTGTGCATGCCAGTGTTAGAAAAGCCATTTCAGTGGAATTTTACAGTTCACATCAAACAAGGCAGTTCTTTATGTCACCAGGTTTATTTTTCATATTTGAGCTGTAGTGTATTAATGAGCTGTTATTTATACAAAGATTTTGGCCGGGACTGTTTCAGAGCCCTACATGAGCTTTGGAGCCAGTAGCAATAGTGGGTAGTGTCTATAGAGCAGGACCTCGTCACCAGGTTTATCCTCTCAGCCTTCCTTCCTCTTCTCTCATGGCTTCCTGTACAGACCTCACTCAGTTTGTTCATCTTACCCATTCGTTAGGTAGTGAGGGGATTGTCACACTCCTGTAGCTCCCGAAGCAGGATAATTTGCCAGAAATGATGGCAGTGCCTTATCCTTGAACCAGCAGGGAATGGGAGCATGGCAGGGTGCTGAGTCACAGTGCAGAAACTTCTGTGCAAGCCTTTATCTTACTTTTAACCCTGCTGTTAAAAATGAGCAGTCAAGAGGGAGCAGATAAGAACTAACTCATACAGTTGCAGATTTAAAGTCTTTCACCATTTTTTGTTGTGCTACCAGAGATTTTTCATTATCTGTGCAGTTCTTGTCACTGAAGAATTCCTGCTGTATCTCCTTGTCTTTCACACTAGTCATTAGCACTGAGCTGGATGAGCTGATGATGGAAGCCCAGCTGCTGCAGGTTTCTTTGCCCGAGATCCAGGAGCTGTATCAGGCCCTGTTCACAAAGCAGAGCCCTGCCCTGCAGCCGGAGCAGAGGTCACCCAGCGCAGCCACAAGTGAGAAGGCAAGTGTCCAACAGCAGCACTGAGCTGGGGCACCCTGGGGAAGGGCTCTGCCTTGGCCCTTGGGCTTTACAGGGTCTTGTGTGTGTGCCTGCACTTCCATGAAAATACTTTTTCCTTGTGCAAAAGGACTCAAGAAGTCAATAAGAAATTAGTTACAAAATATTGAATACAATTTATGGCCTAAATTTTTGAAATTTAGATATGTCTTTATGGTCAGTCTGTACTTTAAATACATCTGTCCTGATTTCATAGAATTGCAGAATCCCAGACTGGTTTGGGTTGGAAGGGACCTTAAAGCTCATTTTGTTCTGCCCCTTGCCATGGGCAGGGACACCTTCCACTAGACCAGATTGTTCCAAGTCCCATCCTGGCCTTGAACACTTGACTCTTGTCCTGTGTCGAGGCTTTCCAAGGGGGGCTGCTGTGGAAGCTGTGGGCTCAGAGGCAGGAAATGAGGATAGTTTTCTCTCTGAGTTCTGTTCTGGTGCCTGAGACCCTGCCCTCGGCTCCTCTTACACATGCTACTGAAAATGCAGCACTATCAAACACTGCACTTGTACTTAAACCTATTCCTAAAATCAGGGTGTGGAATAACAGGTTAATGGGTGTTAGCTGCATACTTCCAACCTTGCCAAAATGTCTTTCCCATAGAATGAGTGTTGCCGAGGGAAAAAGGATGGGATTAGTTACATGGAGAGAAAACTGAAGCGGCGTTTTGAGAGAGAGAGCTTCTGTGGTGAGAAGAGAGCAAGAGTAAGAAAGATGAGAACACCCAAAAAGAAGAAACTGAAACTGAGTCACTCAAAGGATCTGTGCAGTAACAAACTGGAGAGAGAGCGGGAGCGGCTCCTGGAGCTGCAGCGTTCCAGCGACAGCCACTTGCTGCCCTCAGACACGTCGTTCTCGGAGCAGGAGGACTCCGAGGATGAGGATGCCATCTGCCCAGCTGTGAACTGCCTCCAGCCCGAGGGGGATGAGGTCAGGAAGGGCAGACCCACCGAGGTGTTCTCAGTGCTGGCATTTGGGAGAGGAAGCTGCCCTGGGACTGTTTGGCTGCAGAAAAGCTGTTCATGAGGGGAGCTGTTGATGAGGGCCCTGGCTAACCCAGGGCCAGTGTCTGTGCAGCTGGGATGGGCAGGACCAACCCCACCTGCCCTGGGGCAGCCATGTGCCATCAGAACGTTTGCACGCCATGGGAGGGGACGGGTGGGGCTGTGCAGACACTCTGTCCGTGGCTGCTCTTGGGATACAGGTGTGTATGGGCTCTGTGGTGGGGGCAGTGCCTGGGGCTCTGCTCAGGTCCATCCACACTGGAAATGGAGAAGAGGGATGTTGAGTCTTTGATAGGTGGGAAAGCAATGGGGAGATAACGGAGGGTGTGCCCTGCCCACAGCCTGGGAGAGTAGGGGGCACAGTGAATATCCAGTGCCAGCCAGCTGTGGGACAGGACATTTCTCATGTAAATAGGCCAGGAGCCCCAGGATGACCCATGAGTGCCGAGGACTTTGCCTGGCCCTGCTCTGACCCCGTGTCTGCTCTTCACCAGGTTGACTGGGTCCAGTGCGATGGCAGCTGCAACCAGTGGTTCCACCAGGTGTGTGTGGGCATCTCCCCCGAGATGGCAGAGAAGGAGGATTACATCTGCGCCAGCTGCGCCGGCAAGGATGCCCTGTACCGGAAGTAAAACCCCCAGAAACCCTTCAGGACTCGAGTAAAGAAGGTTCCCAGTTTTCCAGTAAAGCCACAGGGGCTGGTTTAAGAACCAGATTGCAAATGGTGCTACTTCTATCCTTACGGGATCATTTTCCAGAACTCAAAACAATTTTTGACACTTTTGTATTTTCCCTTGATCTGTTTGTGGTTGTTGAGGTTTGAGATGCTGACTGTTTGCAGGGGTTTCCACCAATTGGGAAGGCATTTGACAAATGCACCTTTATTGTACAGCATTCAGTTACCTCTGGGATTTACCAATGTATTTAATTCAGCTTGGTTTGGGTGCAAAAACAAACAAACAAAAAAAAACCCTGCACCATGAATTTTCCAATAATCCTCTTTTGAGGAAATCCCTGTTTACTCTGTTAACTCTTTGGAGACTTTAGTTTTTTTCCACTTTGTTTTTCGTAGACTAGGTTTATTTATCTGAGCAATAACTTCTATGTCTGGTTTCAGTGACTGGAATGACAACTGAACAGCGTGTTGCTTCTAGCATTGGTTGATGTACAGACAGCAAATGTTAGATCCTAGTGTCACTGAGGGCCCTGTGATGTAGAAGACAGGAAAAAAAAATCTGTAAAGTAATTGCCACAGCTGTATTTTGGCTTTCTCCTTTTTTGGGTAGCTTGTATCAAATGTTGCAGTTTATATTGTGGAATAAACCCCTGGTTATGTTATAAAATTAAATGTTGGTGTTTTTAGAGAGTTTGAAATGCAGTTTTATTTCCCTGTGAATCAACACTGCATCGCTGGGTTCTCTTAGCCAAGAAATAACCACCTTCCAAAGAAGCAATGCAGCAGCTGTGGTGGTTCTTGTCTGTCCAGGTTTAGAAGGATGAGGGAGGTCAAAATGTTACACCAAAAAGAAAAGATAAAAAAAAAGCTTTTCCAAGATCTTTGCAAAGCTTTTCCAAAGCTGAAATTATTTGCAGGTTGAATGCATGACGAATTGAAGGTACAATTTGGGACCTGGCAGGGGCAGGAAGGGAGGCTTCATGCAGGAAGCAAAGGTGTGGGGCAGGTTCTCCTGCCAGCCCTGCCCAGCTGCAACAAGGGAGAGACCTTCCCTCAGCACCCAGGCTGGGGGCCACAGTGACCTTCTCTGTGGCCCACAGGGAGCTGGCTTTGCACAGCCCAGGCTGGTGGCCACAGCAAGCTCTGCTCTGCCTCTGGGTGGACTCCCTTCAGCTGCTTCCACCTGCATTTAGCCCAGAAGCCTGAGGAATAAGAAGACTTATGGTTCTCCCAAAGGCTGTCCAGGGCCTGTAGCTGGGGCAGGTGTGGGAATCATGGTGCTGCCAGAGGAGTCTGGAGCTCTGAGCAGCACAGCTTGGGTGTTCAGGCCCACAAGGCACTTCCCACATGGGGCTGCACCTGAAATCCCTTGGAGAGCCATCACTGCTGCAGAACACAGCTGGAAGTGACCCAGTGACAGGCATGTGGCTCCAAGGCCTGCCAGAGATGGAACTTCTGGAGCCCAGGGAGATGGGAGGGCTGGAGATCTTTGTCTCAGGGAGAGCACTCTCCATGACAGCTTCTCCTCACCAGAACCATGGTGGGCTTGGTGTTCCCTCCACTCATCACCAGGAGGAATTTGCTGGTAGGTTTTTTCCCTGCTGGTTTTACCTCTTTTCCCATGGGCGGAAGTGCAGAGAGTCACTGGAGTAGGGCAGAGCCTTGGAGCATCTGTGGCTGATGGTGACATGAAGGTCTTTGGGTGGGATCAGAACTGTGCAGGAATTTAGTCCCACAGAGGTTTGGCTAGGGTTCTTTTTTTTTTAAGAAAAAAAAACACTAATTTTTGACTGTTAAAAGAATCTTCAGCCTGGTCCAAATGATCTGTCTGAAAGTGCTGGGGTGAGGGAGAGCCGTGAGCCTGTGTACAGGAGTTGTGTCTATGCTTCCATGGTATAACTAGTCCTTTTTATTTAAGTACCAAAAGAATATTTTGAGAAATGGGTTTTTTCCCTCTTTTTGCTTGGAAGAACCTTTGTACAATGCTGAGATAACAGTCTGAGCTGGGAAAAAATACTACTCTGTAATAACTTCAGAGGGGACAGACAGACAAACTGGAGGTGGAAATGGAGCTGGCACAGTGTGTGATGCAGCTGAATCATTACAGATGTTTCTCTGTGTACCCTTTATTTTTTTCCATTGAAGAAATGGCTGTTTATCAAAAAGTGATAGAGGATATGGGATGCAGTTAAGTTCAGCATGGTGATTCCATACAGGACCAGTTTGGGGACTCGGGGTCAGAGGAGACTTCCGGGGTCCCATCAGCAGCATTTATTATCAGGATTATTGACTGCAGGAGAATTGGAGTGCAACTTTTTGGAAGTTGCTTGAAATTTTTCAAGAAATGGAACCCCCAGTCCATGGGTGACTTGTGCCTGCAGCCCTGGACTGCTGAAGGATTGGTGTCTTATTTCCTGCTGGAGCTGTGGGCCCTGGACAGTGGCTGGAGGCTGGAAGAGGTGACATGGTGGTGCCTGCCATGCCACAGACCCTGCCCTTGGGTTTCACCCCCATGTGGATGCTCAGACTTGATGAAATAGGGGTTTGACTTCTGTTAAACAAAACAAGAGAGTGATTTATTCACTTTGGGCTCTGCTGTGTGCCCTTTGCACATTCCTCATCCTCAGGGCGGGTGACGAGGTCAGAACATGCTCAGAGTCTGGGAGGATGAGCTACCCCTTTCACCCCTCCTTCTGTGCACTTCAGATTTCCAAAGGCTAAACCAGAACAGGAAAAAGGTCTCTCTCATGTCATTCTGCTGCTTTTCTTTATTTTGTTTATTTTTATAATGTAGAAACCAAATACATCAAACCTCCCTAGATTGCTCAGATCCTAATTCTTTATTTAATAATAATAGTTTATGGCTTATACATTAGTTAACTCATAAAACAAGACCAAAATGAAATTAAGTAATCCTACCTGTGGATTTGAGGCTGAAAACTCTGGTTTAAAGCCTGCCTGTACCATGTGCCAAGACCCTGAGATTGTACCTGTTGTGCCACCTTTAGTCCATGGGATGTACCCTGTGTTGTGTCCTACCCTGGGAGCATCAGAACAGCCCAGTGTGGTCACACAGCACCAAGGACTCACCCAAGGAAGATGCAGGACTTTGATTCCACCTATTTAGGTGCTACAGAGATGCTCCAAGGGGCATAGCCCCTCTGCTCTGGAGCCAGTCTGGGAGGGCTGGGGTTGTTCAGCCTGGAGAAGAGGAGGCTCTGGGGAGATCTTGGAGCCCCTTCCAGTCCCTAAAGGGGCTCCAAGAGAGCTGGAGAAGGACTTTGGACAAAGGTCTGGAGGGACAGGACAAGGAGGAACTGGCAGAGGGCAGGGTTAGATGAGGCATTGGGAAGAGATTCTTGGCTCTAAGAATGGGCAGGCCCTGCCCAGAGCAGCTGTGGCTGCCCCTGGATCCCTGGCAGTGTCCAAGGCCAGGCTGGATGGGGCTCGGAGCAACCTGGGCTGGTGGAAGGTGTCCCTGCCCATGGCAGGGGATGGAACTGGATAGGCTTTAACCCAAAACCCTGGAAGGCTTTAACATCCCTTCTGACCCAAACCAACCTGGGACTGTGTGATTCTATGAGTTTATCCTTTGCATACAGAACATGGAATCCACTCGAAGACTCTCCATCATCTAGGCTTTGTGGAAGATAAAACCAACGTTGGAGGGCATTTGCTGGGTGCTTGGGCTACTCCAGGGTCAGTGCAGCTCAGGGAACTGGGACTTCCAGCAAGGTTCAGCTCCCAGGACCCTGCCAGGGCACACAAAACACCAACAAACGGCAATGATGAATGTTTTGGCTGCAGGAGATGTCTGTAGGACACAACTACACATCACACAGGATTCAGGAAGGAATTGTCTTCAGAATGCACACACAGCAACATAAGGAGCTGAGATGACTCTTCTGTGAATCTAGAAATGAGTGTGCTGTTCTGAGAGAGTGGCTGAAGTACAGCCCTGGCAAATGGCAATATACTTCATTTAGAAGGGAACAAGTCTCATACTGAGAGCTCTCCTTGAGGATGTGAGCACCTCAGTCTGTGAAGAAACAGCTCCTCACTGAGAGCATCAATGGAGGCAAAAATCTGTCTGGAAGAGGAGATAAAACAGCCACAGGAGAATGGAACTGCAGGTTCAACACAGCTGCTCTTAGAGACAGACAAGACTGGGATGGAGTTGCTGCAAAAAAGCCTTGGGTAGAAGGAACAAAGATTTTATGATGAAAAGAAAAGCCCATGTGATCATGTGATGGACTGCCAGGTCCAAAATTCCACTTGCTTAGAGGAAGGTTTGCTGCAAGGTGGTTGAAAAGAAATAGTGATGTACCCTACATTCAGAGGTGCAGCTTCACAAAGGCTCCCTGTGCACCTCAGTTTTTCAAGTTCTGAAAACTGCTTACACAGTAGTATTTCAAAGGAATTTAGCTGTTTGTTTAATCATAATACTGGGCNTATATATATATATATTTGTGTGTATGTGTGTGTGTGTGTGTTTGTACCTTGAAATCTGTGAGAGCTGGGCTTCTAAACATGTAGAAGTAAAACCAGCAGCCCCCGGTCTAAAGCACATGGAATTCACTTGAAGAGTCTCTCTGTCATCCAGGCTTTATTGAAGATAAAACCAATATTGGAGAGTGTGGGTCAAGGGTTTGGGCTGCTTTGGTGTCTGTTGGGATTTTGGCTTTTCATGTTTTTGTTACTGTCTGGAGTTAAATTTTAACCAAGCAGGGGACAGGCTGGGCTATCACCTTCTAACTCAGGTTGATCCTTTCCCTGCTCAATTATATTTCTTGTTATTCTTCATGCTACCTTGATAGTTCTTGGGGTTTTTTTTTGCTGGTTCCAGTAGTCCCATGCCACCTTGTGAGGTCTTCCTTGGCATGAGTCTGTGAGGGAAGCTCAGAGCTGTGCTTTGAGCTGAAACAGCAAAGGGAGAAATGGGGAGGTCATCATAAAATACCTTTGCAAAGAATGTCTTTTTGTGGTGAGGGAACTGTCCTAAAGAAGGTCAGAAGAAGGGATGACAGAACTCGGACTGGGCTTGGAGACAGAAGTATTTGACCAGGAAGCTCTGATTGCTGACTTTGCATGAGGGATCCCTGCAGAAACCTGTGAAGTGCCTGTGCAGTACCCAAACAGGTGGGAATTCAAACCTGGAAAAGCCTGGAAGATTCAAATAAGCGGAGTTTCTACAAATACAGAAGAATGAGTTGGTGCATTCCAGAGTGGTTGTGCATCACTTCAGCTAAAAGGAGGACAGGCTAAACTTGCTCTGGGATACACCTCCTCTCCCTAAACCGCATCCTCTTTTTTTTGCAATGTGTTTGTAAGGCAGAGGAAACAGTTGCCTTTGGGATCATTTTTGTCCCTTCCTAACAGATACTTGCAGAGATGTGTCAGATCTGATGCTGGCACTGAGAGCCAGCGATAGCCTGGTGTGATGGAATTAGAGAATCACAGACTCAGTAGGGTTGGAAAAGCCCTCCAAGACCATCGGGTCCAACAATTACTCCAGCACTGCCATGTTCACCACTAAACCATGTCCCTGGGTGCCACATCCACACATCTTTTGAACACCTCCAGGGATGGTGACTGCGCCGCTGCCCTGGGCAGCCCGTGTCAGTGCCTGACCACCCTTTTGGGAAGAAATTTCCCCTCATATCCAACCTGAACCTCCCTGGAGCAACTTGAGGCTGCTGCTTCTTGTCCTATCCCTTGTTTCCTGGGAGAAGAGGTCTGGACTTCCTGCCTCACTGATTTTGGTGCAGCAGCAGCTTAGTTATGTTTTCCATTAATCTGAAATCCTGGGACAGTGTAGAGATGAGTGATGACCCTGAGCTTGCAGAAGTTACACTTACATAAATAGGTATTTATTGCCCCAGCAGAAGCAGCATTTTCGATCGGTAATAACAAGAGAGAAAATAAAATATTCCCCTTGCAGAGACCTCTCTGGGGTCAGCAATGAGAGAGGAATGGCTTGAGCTCCCTGGTGGTGCTCCCTGGTAGGGCAGGGCCCAGTCTGGGTCGAGCAGTGTGGCTGAAATGTGCCCTTCTTTTGCTACAAAAATCCCAGCCTGTCGTGGTTGTGCCCATGCCTCTGGTTGGGAGTGGCCTCTGCTGTCCAGTCTGTCTGCTCTGCCAGGGAGATCATGGCTTGTTTGGGGTATGGGCAGTGCTGAGCCCCTGGTCCTGTTTATTTGGGGGGAAAGATAGGGCCCACCAGCCCAACTTCCGCAGAAGGAAATCTAACTTCATGCGTGGGAAGTTTGTGTAACTGAGACGGGAATTGATTGCTTTCACCACAGCCACCCCGGCTGTGCCTCAGGTGAGCACAGAGGAGCTTCCAGAGGCACTTTGTGTCCCCTCTGCTGTCTTTGCTGATGTGAAGCTGCCCCTGCAGGAGCTGCCCGGGCCTGGAGACCTGGCAGGGAGGGTGAGGAGGGGACTGCAGTGGGGCTGAAGGTTGGTGCTGGGCAGGGGGGTTCT